>DWLR01001907.1:0-16799 GCA_018246295.1 Papilio alexanor hazarajatica
TATATATATATATATATATATATATATAAACCAAAGATTCAATGTTATTCAAAATTAAATAGGACTTAAAATGTCCCCTTTTCCATGAACACTACGTGAAGGATCTAGTCGACACTCGTCAGTGCTTAAACTACATATTACATTTAGTTTCATGTGTCACAAAAGTTGTAATAAATAATTACAAGCTCATATTTTACTTAATTTTATCTTCCATCTTCCGTTGTTAAATTAGTAAAGTTAATTACCGTCCAAAAATGTTTCAAGCAAAATTGATGTAACAATTTACAAGACTCGTAGAAAATGGAAAAGGGCGCTGACAAAGTCCTTAGCAATTCATATTGCAACATCCGGTTGTTTTCTCAATGACAAATAAGGGCAATTTCTACATCCGTAGTAAATCAAATGTATTAAAAGGGAAATGGTCGTATTATAAGATAAAATTCTAACATAGTTACTTATACTGTAATATATCACTTTTCTTGTTGAATAAGTTTTAATAAATGGACGATAAATATAACTGCTTAATTTTTTTTTGGTTTAAGTTTATTTTACTTTTATTTAATATATTTTAGTAACAATATATTAAAGTAAGTTAATAACATTGTAGTAAAATAAGCGTTTTTTATAGAAGAAGGTGGCAAGCGAGAAAGCGGTAAACTTTGGTGACCGCTATCCGAAGGCATCTGCAACATGCATTTCCGAGTTGCAGATGCGTTGTCTACCTATAATAGACAGAAAAATGAACAACAAATCAACGACAAATCCACTTTCCTTTTCCTTATTAGAGAATGGTGGGAAGGGGAAGAGGACTAAAATTAGGTCTCCGGCAACTCAACCTATAGACAAAACGCAGAAAACTTCTACTTCACGCCTGTCTTTTGTGAGATCGTGATGTTTTACCGGTCAAGCGGGCCATTCGTGCAACAGATGTTGTAGTTGCGGACTCGACCACTGTGAAAATACTTTCATTAAAATTGTCATTGTCATATTTCTTATATTTTGAAATCCATTTCAAATAGTCTTCGCACAACTTTCGTTCTTCTATATTACGGTTACGGTGGCTCTTAATATCGCATTCGCGTTTTATTTTCCCGTTTTGTATGAAAAAAGTTATAGAATAAATAAATAAAGCACATATTATCAAGTAATTTATTTATGTTGCACATATTTTATGAAATAAGGGCGAACGCTCTCACTTTGTTGTGTGAAGTGTATGCTACAATTTCCTTTGAGATTATCATGCATGACTTGACTGAAACACTTGTTGCGTTTTATACTCGTATTTTTGAAACGCCTTTGTGATGTAATTTGTTTAAGTTACGTGAAATTCGTTTGCATTTGAGATACTGCGGTTAAGTAGAATTGTAATTTAACCTAATTAGAATAAGATTCTATTAAACCGTCGTTAGGAATTTCGTCGATTGGGCAGATAGACAAATGACAAAATAAAATATAGTCTAGACTAGCTGTTACCTAGACTTTGCGTGGAATTTAATTAAAAAATATGTTTTCATTTCGCAAATTTATTTTTTTCGAATTTCGCTCGTATTTTTTTTCATAATACTCGACCAGAAAAAGTGTCTGTAAATAATTTAACTAAATAAAGATGTATTACTGTATAATATGTTTTATTATATATTTAAGATGGTTTTTACCTTACCTTGATGGTTCAAATCATCATAGATTTACTTAATTTTAACGTATTCTACTCAGATCATTCATTTCATTCACACAAATAGTTACTTCATTAAAATAGTGTAACGGCCGCCACCTTTTATAAGTTTCGTTTGCTTATTTATATAGTTTAGGGCTTGGTTTGAAACACATTGTAATAACAATCATCCATTCATACATTCGAGCTTGTAGTTAAGATTACTTGCTTATAGCATCTTTCTATCGGTGAAACAATTTTTGAAATCGGTTCAGTACTTTTTGAATTTAGAAACAAACAACGAAATCTTTTCCTCCTTATATAATATTGTTATAGAATACTCGTAGTAAAGATAAAATTTCAGTATTTAAAATCGAATTTTAATCTATACTTGATTTAAATCTTTTTTTTATAAAAGTTGGAAATAATCTTTAAGAACAATTTACACAAAATATGTGTTCGTAGCTGTTATTTGTCATCGTAACGACTGTTTGCAAAAACTGCAAGAAAAAATCAGGCATTTCGAACTCCACAATGAGGCGACATGAAAGAAAGGACACTAATTGGACAGTTTTTTTTCTGTCAGTTTTATTAAGAGGACGTTATTTAATATAAATATAAATTTTCAATAAAATATATACTATGTAGGTTTCGATTAAACATACATTAAAATATGAAACAAAAATGTTTTCAAATATTTACATTTCTTCCTGTTTTTATTTATATACTACAGTTTAGGCACTCTAGAAAATTAAGACTTTTAGGTTATAATCAAATTGAATTTTAATAGCTTCCAAAGGAATACCATAGTTTTTGGAAACTCTATGTGTTTTTTTAATTATTGCATTAATTAATGCTATTACTAAAGGATTACTGATATGTCCTGATTCGGTGCCTAAAATAAAAAAAATCCTCAGCCGAAATTATAACCTTGCATTGTCAAAGAATACGTTGTAAAATGTTGCATCGACTCTTCCTTACATCGTAACCGAACACACAATGCTCCAGTTGAAAAGTTCGATTGGGATCATTTGGTAATTAATGAGCAGATTCTATTGATTCTGTAATCTATTTACAATTTCAAATGAAATGAACGAATGAATCGGCTGAGAGTATATGATTCAGATTCAAATACAATACAACAGAAACAAATCATAACATAGCATCAACTAAAACAAACATAACATAAAATCAAATTATCAATATTGTCTATTTTAACAGAAACAAAGCCGACTTCAAATTCGTACAGTTTTATTTACAAATGCGGAACAGATAAGAAAATGGAGAGCAAAGGTGATGGGGGTCTGTTCTGACTTGACCACACTCACTGAACGAAATACAGGAGAATATACGATTATATCGGATTTACGTGTCGTGTAGCATTAATTATTTGAGTCTGTATATTATTCTTTTTATTATTATTTGTAATCCAATAATTTAAAACTTTAAAGTAAATTTGATTCAAACTCTAAGAATACTTCTTATTAAAATTTAAATCTTGAATCTTGAAGCGCTGCGGAAATTGAAAGCAATGATTGAAGAAATCGAAATATAACTGACTTGTCGTGCTATTTTTTTGTAAAGAGACGTTTCGTAGTAGTTTGGAAGTATTTTATTTATTTTAATGTGTACAGTTTAATAAAGTAATAATGGTAAATTATATGGTATATTATAATGACTGACCGGTTGGCGAAATGGCAAGACACTAGCCTTTCACGCCGCAGGTCGTGGGTTCAATTCTCACACAAAACAAACATTTGTGTGAGTCTGGATGTAAGGACCACCGGAGGATGGGCAGCAGCGTCCTTTGCTTACTACGGTGAACCTATTGCGATTGCCCGCCTGTCAAGCGTAGCGATTATGGCACATCCCCCCCTATGATGCGATCAATGGATGATCATAGGTTGAGGTGATGGTGGTGGTGTTGGTGGTGGTAAATTATGTTTTTAGGTGGCTTAATTCTCAATATAAAATAATTATCATGATATTCCTGTAACTTGAAACACTGAAACTTTGGACTTTGTACGTACTACAACCGTGTAAGATCAAACAAACTCAGCCGAAATCATTAGTCTAATGAGTCCTTCAGACCAGAAGTTGTTAGTTGAATATGAGTGACAGAATGAAAATATCTCCTTTGTGAGTTTCACCGAATACTTTGGGATTCTATTTCCATACTAAGAACTTGATCATGCGTATTATAATAATAGATATACACATTTGCATAATATTACCAAAGAAAAAGAATTAATAGCACTGATCGTATAAAGAACGTTTTACCTTTTAAGAATTTGCATCAAAGTAAGACGCATCAAGAAAGTAACCTCGACGATGAACTATTTCTTATTAATTAAAATACTTTCGGAAGCCTTGACTTTCAAAGGTTTGCGACTGGGAATGACGGTTTGTGAGAATTATCTATTAAAACTTATACCAGTATAGGTCATGCACACCGAACTTTTGTTTATTATGTGATCCCATTGCTATACTATTTCTGTATGAAGGATCCTTCAGATCGATAAAAATGAATTTCCTTAGAGTACAGCATGAACCAAAAATAATTCTGCATCTGAAGTTGGTAACAAGTAAGTAGCTTAGGTTTAAGTCAATTGCGCGAGAGGAACGTGGAAGACATTTTCATTCTCGGAAGACATTGAATTTCGTGTATTCTCTATCGTGTATTTCTATCTTGAGACCATTTCCGAATCGTAGAGACGTCACATATTCATCATATTAAATAATTTTGATTGAATTTACATACATTTGATTTTGATTAATAAAGGATCTTATGATGATCTTGAATATAAAATGTGATGTAATCAAATCTACAAATCTCAAAACGTAACATCGTATTAAATACAAAACAGTATGCACAAAATATGAACTACGTGTACACGCATAAATCTAATAAATTATATGAATTGCTTGTGACAAAATTGTGATTCGTAACCGAGAGCGACGCGTGATAGTAATTATTCATATCAAATGTAATACACGTGTTGGGAATTTGCAGTTACGCCCTAAACCGTAGGCAGTAACTATCATGAATTTAATAAATTGACAAATTATGAGCTTTACAACACTGTACCTAAATGTTGCTACACATTCATGTGTTGCAACATTTAGCATGTTGCTAATGCTCATATAAAGATTGCAACAGACGGTTGTCACTCTCATTCCTTCCCGAACTATCGAAAAGATGTTGACAGAACCAAAGCTACTAAAGTAATGTACCTTTATGTCTTACTACGAGAAACATAAGGAACATAGCAGAATTGATTTTTATTTTATTTCATTTTTCCCGACTGGCTGGGGAATAACGTTATCGCGGGTATGTTTGTCTGTATGTATTTATGAATTTTCGTTTCATTGTTATCTTCTTAAGCCCAAACGGCTTCGATCAATCTGAAGAGTGAGATGTCATTCGATACATATGTATTATTTTCTTGAGTGTTTAAGGAATATTGTCAGTCAGTCTTATTTATTCTTTTAAAATTACTGCTAGTTTATTGTACATACGTATAGATACAAAATTTATAGACGTATCACCTACAAATATCATCAAGTTATATACGTTTGTGTTAAATTAATATAAAATGAAAGAAAAGGAAGCGTCTATAAGTTGAAAGGGTGTATGTGCCTTTTTTGAAAGGTATATTTCAGTAATAGCATAAGGTCTACTATGATCTTAATTATCATAAATTTAAGGGTAGAGCGAACAATACTTTAGGGACAATGAAACAGTAAATACAAAGTTACGCATCGTTTATTTTTATATAAAGTAATAAACACAACAGATGGTAGGGAGTTTAATAAAAAGTGATTCTATAAATGTTTTAAATAATGACGATGAGTCGAACGTTACTTTTGGATATATATGTTTTGGACTGTCCGTGGATTCTGTATTCCCCACAAAATCCACGGATAGTCCAAAACATAAATATATTACATACATTTACAGCATATATTATCGGACTTTTATAGTATCCACTTAATATTATTAACTATGTTTTATTTTATACTAGATTAATTTTATTTTAGGTACTGGCTCGTCAACAGTTAATTGTACATACATACATAGTTGGTAATACACAATCACTTATAGACGGACACAAAATGGACCATAAATATAATATGGGTTACATATAGTTTTATACGATATATAATAATATATAATTATATGGCGAAACTTTTTTATAGAGTCGAAAAAAATGTCAAACGGGTTACCGATTGCAGTAAGTTCCCTGATATTCCATAGGCAGGACAGTTGGACTAGGTATCCTTGTAAAACAGGAACTATCAATTTAAAATAAGATAATAGGTTTGGGGCATTCGATAAAGTTATTTATAATTTTATAGCCAAACATTTTAACAATTTTGGCGAGGGACTAAAGAATGCAAATTGAATATATAATTACAGTTCATATATGTTTGTTATATAAATTTGTATGGTTCAAATAAAAAAATCAAATAATAGGTTTAGGACATTCGATAAAATTATTTATAATTTTATAGCCAAACATTTTAACAATTTTGGCGAGTGGCTTAAGAATGCAAATTGAATATATAATTACAGTTCATATATGTTTCTTTTGTTATATAACTTTATATCGTTCAGATAAAAATAAAAGTTATTTTTTGTGTCAAAATGTACGATTCAAAATTCCAGTAGCGGATACATTTCATTCTCGTATCCACTGTCATTCGAACAAAGATTTCAATTAACTCGAGTTGGGTGTTGCAGATTGGAGTATGTTGGCAGTATTTGATTTCATTTTAGCACTAGTCATTGGAGTGGGTATATAAGTCAGTTTCGAATAGATTTCTGCATTAAGTATTTTAAAACCGTAACAACTCTCAATAGAATCACCGATATGCTATCACAAGTAACGTAAAGAAAAATAAACAATGAACCTTATTTTTACTGGATCTTAATCGGGCTGAAATCATTCACTCAACATTCGATTTACGATGTACATATGTTGTATCTTTTGACGTTTTCTTCACATCGCCAAATAAAACAATACAAAGGTTTAAATTATTTATGAATCAATATTTCTTGTACTGATTCATCACTCTCTTTTGCTTCAAAACTGTTTCCTTTACGGAAATATTTTAGGTCCGTATTTGTTCCAATCGAGTCAAACGTTTGCTAATGTGAGTATTAATAATGTTGTTAGGTGATTATATAAATTGCGATTAGCGCATGCCATATTAAAATTTTATAGGCAAGCAAATTTCTAAAAAAAAAAAAAAAAACTGTATTATTAATTCAGTTTTATTTTGGAATTCTTTGTTAATATAAAAAATATATACCTACGAAGAAATTACGTATACACTTGTTTATGGTTTGTTTGAAATTATTAACACAAGGCAAGAACTTTTGCTTTGTGTTATTAATAATTCATCTTACTTTTTAAAATTGCGGTTTTGTGTATTAAAAAGCTTTATAAACGTCAGCGTATCATGTTATATTCTCTTTGCAGTTTATTTGTAAAATGCGGGAAAGTTACATTGTAAAAACCCAGGATTTAATCTACTTTGGTTTTGATTTCGAGAATATTTATGGTTGTAATAAAACTATGCTATAAACTGAATTTTACTGAGCGGAAAACCGCTTCTCCGATAATGCTAATATATGTTATGTTATGATAATATATGTTATAATTATGTAACATTTATACGAACAAATATGATTTTGGTATTGTAAATGTTTTACTATACCAATTACAATTGGCCTGGATAGCTAAATTTGTAGTCATGTCAAGAAATCCATGGACACATCTATCATGGTGCGATTCTATTTTAGTAGTGAGTTAAATATTGCCGCCTTAGTCGCTAGAACCTTGTTTAAAACTATGATGAAAAGTGGCTTCAGAGAAACAAAATTGTCTTTAACTTTTAGTATTTTTTATTTATAAGCAGTTCATTTCTTTATAGAAATAAATTAAAATTAACAAGATCTCATCTGATGATCTCACGCTTTGTCAACTGCAGAATATTATTCGAAATTTTATTGTAATCCAAAACAATGACATTTAACATACGTAATCAAAACATTAGTCATAATTTGACGATGACAGTTTACAAATTATTTCTTCGTTTCACACAAATTTATATTTATATCTAGTCCGATTATTATCTGACGAAATTTACAATCGGCGAGTGACATTGTACATTATTAAAAACCCGGGAAGCAAATCGTATTTCCGTATGGTTTTAGTTAACCATTGCTCTTAGCTAATGACCACTCCACATGAAGCGTTTCTTACATATATTTTTTTTTAAAGTAATAGCACCGAAAAAAATATATATTTATTTATGATACTTTACTAAATCGAGCTGGGTCACTACTATTTAAAATATAAGCCGTCAAACGTTGGTTATGTTCTTTTAACGTTTCTTAATAAAGTCATTAATTTTAAATTACTTGTATGATTTTTGTCCATAGCGCGAATCGTACGCCTTAAATTATGTTTTAATTAATAATCAAGGGAGATACTGCACCAAAGTTAGGGACAACATAGATTGTATGTACCCATGAATTAATACAATGTACAAATAGTATAAAACTAAAAACAATTCTTTAAAAATAAAAATAAAAAAAACTCATGGGAGACGTAATTGTTTGTTGTAATTTCATATTATATAATACCCTCGGCACCTCAGGCGACTAATTTACGGACTAATTATTGTATTAATTATTGTACAGAAAAATATTCGCAATAAAACTGTATAGTTTCCCAGAAACATTGTTTTCTTATTTTTCTTTGAAACAGATCAAAAGGTAAGAGGCTAATTTTATTTATGACCAGATTATTGTAAAAGATATTATAAGTAAGAATATAATTAAACAAAAATGTTATCAGGTTTCAATGAATTTTTTCGAAGTAAAATGGAAAAAAATAGTTGCGCCAAAAACGACCGATTGTTTTCTAAAACAAAAATGGCATTAGATTTTCGAATTGTAACATATGTCACGCGTTTAAATCTACGTTAAGCTAACAACCCATTCGTATTGGCAAACTGTTCAGCAAAGAGCAGCAATCCAATCCAAATCCAAATGCAAACATTGTAAGAACGCTTGTATGATTGCGAAGCAGTGCTGTTAAAAATGTTGTTTATTTTTCACTGAGAATAAAACGACATATGAATATCAAAACGAACATTTACCTTTACACATCGTTTAGTTGAAAACAAAGTCTTAATATTCTAATATGGACAAAGTTATGAGAAAATCATTCCAGTATTTGATTAGTAAGCAATATTTATATTCATTAAAATCATCATTTATCATCATATGAAAAGGTGGTAATAGAGCAGGCAAGTCTCCTGATGTCGAGTGACCGCTATACATAGGCATCTACAACAAGCAAATATGTTGCCTACCTTAAATGGAGAGTTACATGTGTTAGTTTTAAAAGATCTTACCGATCAGGTTAGTGACATACTAAAAAAGATGGTGTTAAGGGTATCCATAAACGATGGGTATGCGTGAATATAGAAGAAGACAGCATTAGTAATCAGTATTCAAATGAAAAGAAGTTCAGAAAAGTGTACATTCAGAATTAAAAGAAAAGAGAAAACATTTGAAAGACCGTCAACACTTCCTAAAAATAAAACAACGTTACAATTCTTTCTTATCAGGTCACTTGTGTCAATCATTTGAAAGACTCAGTACTGTCTATTGACATAGACAGTACATAGGCGTGGTTAAAATGAATTAAATTTATTATACAACTTTATAACTATAAAAAATCATCGTCTTCTAATGCGCCCCAATAATCACATTTGTGTATGAGTAAGTTGACATATGTACATTTTAGACCTCAGAACTTATGATGTGTTACACATTTCATTTCCTGGCACCATGTAAAACACAGAGGGCGTTATAATGGCATGCCATCTATGTTATAATAAACGGGTTTTTGTGTTAATATTCACTTATATTTCATCGTTTTAAACAAAATTATTAAAATAATAATAATTAATTTCTTTGATTATATTTCGCCTCGAATTGTTAAATTAGTGAGATTAAATTATTCGTAATACAATTGAGTTTACTTCAGATGGCTCACTTTACTACAAAGGGAACGTTTAAAACTTTTATTATTTCATTTATGTAGTTTGATAATTGAAAAAGGTTGACATGTTTTTGTTTTTGAAGCACACGGTTTATGAAAAGCCTGATCTCTAAAGTATTATCATTAATGTTGTTTAATCAAAATAATTTAATAAACTAGCAGTCGTAAGGTCTTACGATCGATGTGACCGTGTAAATCCATCACATTTTCAGGTATTGCTTGCATTTTGCAAGGGGTGTTGGAAATATTATTGACACTGTTAGAATTAGGCCACCCTAAAAATCGCACTTTGTCGCTCTCATTTAGTGATCATTTATGCTTACTTGATGGTTTTGTAGGGGACCTTCTACGCCCTCCGAGAACACTCCAAAATTACACATAACACACAGGTGTAACATACACCTAAACACAGGTGCTGGACGAGTAGTCGAAGTTGCGCGCATTAAAACATTTTATTGACCTCTGATTGGCCGATTTGATTCGCAACGCATAGCTGAGCGGGGGATCGCGCGCATCGGAGAACAGTGCAGTTTTAAGTTCCGACGCGATACGCACACCAGCGCTGATTGATTGCTCTTGTAAACAAATTATTCCAAATACGCACGCAGTTACTTGATATTAAAGAACAAATGACTTTAGTAATACTTTTTTTGATGCAATTAATATTTTATTAATGATTAAGATTCATAAAGATAACGAAATACCAAAGGAGTAACATTCACAAATTGAAATAATTCCATAAGTCTGCGGGAGCGAAAAGTAAATTAAAGGGACGACTCAAGATGTAGCCACGGAGAATACGCGTATAATTTGGAGAAATGTCAACGGCTGCTTCACACTTCTTACGAATTTTGTTCTGAAACAAAAGCGTGATATTTTTTCATAAGAGTGCTTATATTTAAGAAAATAAAATAAACAAATATAAAAGTTTGCAACAAGTTGTGTGATCTGATATGACCGAAACTAAATTATTTTTGTGGAGCAAAAAATTATAGAAAATTAAGAGACCACTTAAGTTCTTCCCCTACTAATTTTAGACGCAAGCTTCCTTAAGATTTCCTTTACCAAGATACCCTCAGCCGTGACTGCGCATAATTTGTGAGAGAACACAAAATTATTTAACGAAGGCGAGGAAAAGTTTTTTTGGCTCGATTTTTTAATCAACGCTACATAAAGGGTCTACTAAAAATGAACAAGCCGAACTTTGATCACTTTTAACGTCACGTAAAATATTACTTGCAGGACGAACAGTGGAAAATATTATGTTTCGAGACTTTTTATAAATCTCGTGGGACCCATTTGGTTTTGTATCTTACTTTTAACAAACTTTTATTGGCATTTCTCGTATGTATTAAGACGGGTTTTTTTAAGTTAAAGAAATCAACACAAATGTATAATGTATAAAATAATGTAGTGGGTAAATGGGCGCTAAAAATGAAACCAAGTTTTCAAATTAAGGGAAACACAATGTTACGTATCGCTCAATTCTGATTTATTGTCACAACATCAATAGTTAATGATTAGTATTTATCCTATTTATTAAATTGTGAGTTTTATCGTCATTTTTGCCTCACTTTTTGAAGCACACGTAATCAATCTGATCTGTGTTACTGCGTTATTTTGGTTATCGAGTGAGTATTATATCTGTCCAGACTGAACAATGTCAATATTTGTGCCGCTCTTTAGTGAATAGGTTCATACTGTTTGAACTTAGCCTCGTCCTTTTTCGTTTCCATATAAGTTTAGTTTTTTTTTGTTGTTATTAACGATCATTACAGTTTGTGTGGATTACATCGTAAAAAAATTTTTTTTTTAGGAAATTTGACATCATAATTAGAAATATAACAGATAATTTTATCATATACGCGATGGATTCAGACGAATCATCTTTGACTAAGACAGACGACGATGCTTTGATTACGCAGTTTAAAATTTGATTTAGTACATAACTTATTCAAATAAAAATGTGTTGAACCCCCGAAAATATGTATGTTTATATTTTTTTATCTCGTTTCGTTGACGTTAACAATAGTAGATATTATCAGTTTTTTTATGTTGTCATTGTAAAAATTTAAGAATAAATTTTGATTGCGTTAATTCGATGTACGGAGACATTAAACGTCACTGATGCCATGATGATATGAAAAGGATTAGGAAAATATCTCTGAACTTATCTAAAATGAAATGCGCTTGACGATTTTAATAAAGATTGTCGTACAAATAGAAAGATATACAAATGTCAACTGAAAGTTATTTAATAAATTAATTAATAATTAATTAATAAATTTAAGTTAGTTACAATACTAACTTACGAGTACATCTAGTATGTAATTTAAGTCTTAAAATATTTTAAATAACTTCTCCCAAAGCCTCGCTTTGTTCCGTTATTGTATGAATCATATTTCTGTGTTGGCACCGATGAAAAAAGAGTATTGAATTTCTTTATAATGTGAAATTGTGTTCTCAACTTTATATTATTTCATTCGAATATTTTTAGTTCAATATATTTCACAAAGTATTATGTACGGTCCGTTAAACTTTATGTAAATGAGGCAATTTCGTCTTCGATTGCGTTGTCCAAAAGGAAATTATTTTTATTCCAACGGAAATATTGAAATTGCACTGCATTTTATGAAAGATTGCGGGACAATTTTCATCAGTGCGTTACATGTAGAGTTCGAACTTTAATACGGGAGATCATTTAAATATTGATTTCTATGAATGGTAATAGCTACTCCGAAGTATGATCTTTTGGGACCTTTATTTTAAAGAACATAAAGGTCTTCTAAAAATGTTTAGAAATTACATTGAAACAATTAGGATTATTACTTTGCATATGATTGATACATCAAATAATAATCCCTTGTTATATCGTGGCACCAAAGATTGAAAAGAAATCTCTCCGCTAATAATGTAAAGACAACTTCATTATTTATTACTTATTTGCACAAATTAAGTCCAAATCAAATCACGCATCGAAGGAAAGAAAAAAAAACTAGTTTAGTTGTATACAAAAAGAAAATATTATTACTTTTTTTATAAAAGGTATTTAAATTATGATACGAGCACAGTTATTCAGATTCTCAGTTTGATTTTCAGATATATTACTAAACTGTTAAAATGTATAACTTAATTTGCTCTTGAAAAAAATCGTAAAAAGTGCCTCGCCCCTATCTGCGGATGATGTTTTCCAGTTGAAAATTCGCTTTGGCCGATTAAAAATACAAAAGTACACTTTCCGGGTCGTTGAATAAATCAAACTGCTCCGTTGAACGTTCTGTTCATAATTTTAAAACGACTGGAATTCAATTTTAAAACCAGCGCGATTCTTCAAAACATACAGCTTGTAAAAAGTTTCAATCCCTTTTTTGTTAACATCCTTTCTTCCTGTAATTTTCATTATCAATGACAAAACATTTTCAACCTATCAGAGCATTTAATCCAAATCGGTGCAACTACAAATGCGTCTACAAGGCACACAAGTCCGATGTTTACCGACCGAACCAATATTACAAAACGATCGGCCCAACTGTCTAAACTCACGAATGTTGAATTGTATTTCTAATTTCTGTGACAAGCTAAAGCAAATATTTGTAAAACATACGAACGTTTGTTGACCCCATATTCAGAACCCTTAGTGCCAGAACTTACTCTAAAATTGTTTATCTTGCTAACTTATGCAATAGTACAAGAACCTTCAAGAAATTTTGAAATGTTAGATAATTATTTCGAAAATATTGATGTGATCGCAATAATCAGTCGCGCGTTACGTATTGATCGCGTGAGGTCGTATAGTATCGCAGCGTCGCGTCGCGTTCTGTGGCTGTGAAATGGCTGCACAACAACATAAGTCCTTAGTCCGATGAGCGGCGTTATTGAAAGGTGCAGAAAAAAGTTTACGTCGTGAAGTAATCTCCCGTACAAACGTTAGTTGTTGTCAGTCATAAACACGACCGCACGCGGGGAGGTGAGATGTCACAGGCTGCGTCGCATTTCATATGCAGTCTCATGTTTCCGCGTGCGTGTAGTTTAGGCGATACTATCATTAGTGAGTACAGTAGGTCGTATACATAAGCAGGATCCCGTTTTTGATACATGATTAGTCACTTATTTTTAAATCTTCCATTACGACTTTTTATAATGGGCAAAGAAGTTTCCCTTCTTTAAAATTAATTAAAAATTAAGCCGAACTGAATTAAGAATTAATATGAAAGGCTGAAATATGAAAATATCTGTAAAATCTTTTAGTTTTTAAAAAATAGTCCTTAAATTATATCTTTTGAATATAAATTTGATGCAATACAAATTTACATATAATACTGGCTGAATACATGAGATGAAATATGTACTGAAGGAAACTCGGCGCTAGAGATGTTAGAACGAGAATACGACCTCTTTTGTTACGTAGTACAAGTATATCCTTTATTCCTTCTGTGAATTTGTAGAGGGCGATTTTTATCTCCAATTTAGTTCTTATGATTAAATTTATGTCTGTTGTTCAGGAGCAGGGCTTTAGTACAAGACATATTATGTTCAAGAGATTTCGATTTTGAATAAAATGTGTGTAATTAATTGTACTTATACTTACTTACTTATAGTTATTGCTGAAGCGAATGTTTTATCTATTCTTACTTTAGTAACACATAAATCTTTTAATCTCATGTCGTTCTATTTATTTAATTTAATGTGGTAAACGAAGTTTTAAATCAAATATAAAATTTTGGGGATCAAATAAGAGCTTCAACTTACAATTTGGAATATGTAACAGTTTCGAATTCTGTGAATTCTGTAATATCAAAAAATCTTATTTTTAATTCCTTTTTTCTTTAGACTATGTTGACTCAAAGAAGATCCTAGACAAAAGTGTCTTTATTTATATTTATGTTTATTAGTTTTATAAAGATATCAAAGGACACTATATTAGATATTAATTGCTGTTTATTTTAATTTTTAACTTTTGTTTATAAGATTTTTTATGTTATATTTAAGCGGCTCCCCTCTACTATTTCCATAATAGAAGAAATTTTTGTTAATTTTTTTTTTTTTTACATAAAATATGATAGAAGTGTAAATTTTTGTTTGTTAAATAAACAAAAACAATTACAATTTGTTGTATTTAAACTATATTATGTATGTATTTGAAAAATGTCTTATTAGAAGATAAAATATATGGATATAGACGAAGTTTCACATATCACGCTTATTTACTCTTTTCGTTATAATTTGTAAATTCTTATATATTTAAACTTTTATGAATTCGACAACGAAAATGCGTGTTTGATGTAGGTCGTGCGTCGACCTCGCGAGGTGGGCAGGAGGACACTTGGCTAGACGGCCACGGCAGATGAACAAAGGCAGTGACGGAATGGTGGATCCGGGATACAGATACCAGTTTTGACATCGTGAGGGTGCAGAGCAGAACGTTGATTCGATTGGCACAAAACCAAAAAGAGTGGCGTGAAGAAGAAGAGGCCTATGACTTGTTTGTTAGAATTGTATGAATCTCTTTATCGACCTTGTTTTAATAATTAATTCATTGAATTCTAAGCATAATGAAACATTTTTTGTAATACTAATATCGTTTTTGTAATAATTAATTTTCTTTTATTATTTTAACGATGATAACGCACCGGATTATATCACATCATTAATAACAGGCGTAGACAGGAGAAAATCTTATAGGAATAACAAAACTTGCAGATCGCGTATCTGCAGTACAGATTTTATTAGGCAAATATTTTTTTCTATAGTTACAGATTGACTAAATGCAGAAATCGTATTCTCCTTCTCAGATCTTTAATCTTAAGGAGAGATAGACATAGTAATTCATACATCTTATATTGAGTTTATTGTATCATATGTGATTGAAATGCTATTCGGTATCGGAGAAGTGTTTTTGTAGTACTAAATTTTTGAAGGAAATGAAAGGTTATCTAACACTAGCAGCCGTCTTAAGTACTTTATCATAACATAACAGTCGTCAAGTTAGTGTTTTCGTAGAAAGTCGAAAGCATTTGATAGTAAAACAATTTTAATAGTCCTCTTATATTTTAAATTTTAATTTCCTATTTATTATATTTCAAATTCCTTGTGTTACTGATTCAGTTTCACCCGACGATCTTAGCGAGGAAAAAAGTGGGCCCGGTAGCTTCGCGGTTGAGTGCACTCCTGCCAAACGAATCTCAGTAGGACGAAATTAAATTATTACGATTGACCGACCGTTGAGTCGAGAAAAAGAATTCAATAGCGCAGAAAATTGCGCTTTTCTATTTGGTTATGTGTACCTTTGATATTATGAAAGGCCTTGGAATTTAAAGGTAGTATTCTATGTACGAATTAAGGTATACGATATGATTAAGTTGAAACTAAAATAGTGTTGAGACTTACCGACTTGTAAGTAGACTATATGAATGTTTTAAATAATAGTTTAGCGAAACAATTATTAAGATCAGATAATAGTTTTAAATTGAAGTGGTAAATGAATATTAAATATATTTGCGTTACACAAAAAAATAAGAAAATAAATAATAACATTACTCTCATATTGCATGGACAGTTTATTGAAAGATAAAATAGAAAAGACAAACATTTGTGTGCATGAACATGTCTGTTTGTCCTGTGTCTGGGTGTAATTATCTATATATATGTGTGTGTATTTACAAAATAAAAGTATTAATATATGTAGTATATCAGTTTGGTCTGGTCTGGTTTCCATAGTACAAGTTCTGCTTAGTTTGGGATCAGATGACCGTGTATGATTAATATCCTAGAATACGAGACATGCCTTTTAAGTTTTGTCGTTTGAAGAAAAAAACACAACTAGAACCTTTTACCGAGTACTTTTTATTGATTTTCAAAGTATTCATCACGTAGCTTAATACACTTTTCCATTCGCTCAAACCAGTTATTATAACATTTATTACACTCTAAAGTGGGGGTGTTCAAAATGGCTAACTTGAAAGCGTCGACTGCTTCTTCACCGGACTAGAACCTTTGACCACGAAGACTTTTCTTAATTTTAGGAAATGTAAAGAAATCGTTAGGGCTTAGGTCAGGACTGTATG
>DWLR01001908.1:0-16796 GCA_018246295.1 Papilio alexanor hazarajatica
ATATATATATATATATATATATATAGGGAGGAACCACTGTTTTTTTACATATCAATTAAATATATTTTATTTCAAAATATACTGTACACCTTCATTTTCCCCCACAACTCATTAACAGAGTGGTTAATATCAGTTGGCTAGGAATTTCATTATTTTTTGTGGTAAAAGAAAGAATAACGCTATTTCCTAAATACAGGCGTTTGTAGACAAGTCAACTATGTCCGTCTACTATTCCTACGTCACTTACCAGCTGTAGTGGAATCATCGGCAGGGCCCAACTGATCGAGGGGGCCGAGCCAAGGCGCGGCCGACACGCCGGGTCGTAGCACGCCCAGCAGGAGACACGAGCGGCGCGCGCGCGACGCCTCGCACCACGCGGACACCGTGCCCCACCACTCCGGACCTAACTGAACTATCGCCGCCATGCCCTCCACCTGTTACATACAGTACTTATAAATGCTAATATGTTTGTTTAATATCAAAGACATTATTGGGGACAAGATCGTTTTATCTTATTACTAAAATATAGCTAAGATTATAATTGATAGCAGGCTTGTGTAGACATCGTGTCTCCATGTCATTCCTGATACCATCCCCATCACCTTGATGGTTAGCATTCCGCAACGGTGCGGTTTACGCACTCGCACAGCCGCGTTGTGATATGATCTGATCCCAGCAGTATTAACGAACCAATACGACTTAGGGGCCTTCAAGTAACCTTAGTAACCTTAAAGGCCGAAATGTATGGCATGTTGTTCATCTGGTGTTACGGAAGAGAAAACATTTAATAAAATAAATAGACTCGCGTCCAATGTTTTATCATATACTTAGCATGCAAAGGATTAAATTAACATGAAAGCTACAATAATATGAAATTAAATTGACCAGCCAGTGTTTAAAGTTTACCTTAAGTGCTCCGTGAAGTAGCACACAAAAGTTTGGCACTTTGCTTGGATCAGCGTTATCTTCTTCTGTAGTTGTATCACTGCTGGAACCTTCCTAAAATTGTAATAGCAACTATATGATTTGCTTTAACTTGAAATTAAATTGTATTTACTAGACATGTAATTTATTATCGTGAAACTATATTTTTTTACATCACTTACTTTTGTAGGTGTTTTAGGGCCATAGCTCTCCCTGCTGGCATTATTATTGCCGGATTGAGGTTGCGGTATTATAAGATGTTTACTGATAGCTATTGGTGTTCCTGGAAGTGATTACAAAGTACATTATGTAAGGCGCGTATAGCCTAATGGTTAAAGGTATCCACTACTGATCATGGTGGTGAGTATGAATCCCGCCCGCCATTCGACTATTGTTGCTTCCCATATCTTAGCACAAGCTATTAAGCATAGTTGGAATGGAAATATTAGTAATTATTATTATATTAATTATAATTAATTATTAACACAAGAAATATTAGTTAATTATTACAATCATTTGTTAATATTTTTATATAAAAAGATTCCATAACCTGAAATTACAATAAATTCTATTGTTACTTACAAACAATAAAACCCAATAGATTTTTTTGGAAAATGAGGTAGTTTTGAGACCTAGCCGAAATGTAACATATAAGAAACCTTACATACTATCTTATTTAATAGCACAGGCCAAACCCCTGTGCTAGCTCTGCAGATAATCATTCAAATAACATTAAGCTATCATGACACGCAAACTAATCTAAACATTGTGATAAAAACGAACAATAGTTATATTAAAAAAGCAATAAACCTGAGTAGAGACTACTACAACAAAAATATAAATTACCTAAATCCTGTTGCTGTAAGAATCCAACCACATGTATTTGATTAGATATAGTATATGTGGCTGCAAGGCCTTCGTGAGATGCCGGCTGCGGTGCTGGGAACAGTTGCACTCTTGTCTCCAGCTGACCACATTTCAGTGTGCACCAGAACTCTTGATATTGTTGTTCACATAATTTTGTCATTGCTGTAACAACCTGACAGAAAACAAAAAATCTCTTTAACTTGTTATGTTTGAAAATACAAATTGTAAATGAGAATGTGTTGTTTAAAACATTTTTTTGTAATCTATGACAAGTTTCAGCAAGTAGTTTTAAGTGAGGTCTGGATTCAATTAAAAAAATATCATGGCTGAATTTTTGTTAATGATTTCCAGAATAAAAAAACATAAGGGTTTTTCAAACATATTAAAATAGGGCAAAATATAAGAATACATTATTTAAAGTAATATGAAGGTACATTTTACAATGGTTGGTGATCAGAGTCTTGACTGTCCATGTTCAGACTGCAGTCTGTTGTTGACCCCTGATCTACAGGTTTGATATTGTTATATAAAACTGTTTCTTACCGCAGCTACTGAGAGTTGGTCGGGACAATATATAGCACCTCTATTGATGCTGCCAGTAGAGTTGTTGACGGCGCTGCTGGCCAAATCAACAATTTTTTGGTACAGTGGCATAGCTACAACACGTTGAGACTCACATGTTAATTTTGTACTGAACTTCAAATTAATTTTCAGAAAAGAAAACATTAAATTATTAGAAAAATGTGCTTGAATTGAGCTTTAAAATTTTCTTTAGTCAATAATTATGACACAAATATGAAGTGAATTTGATGGTAAAATAATAAGTACAAATAATTGTAGGTATCTTCAGTTGTTTAAAATTAATGGAATGGAGAAAAAAAATTTGCTAAAACCAATTTCTTATCAATCTAGTACTTTGTTGGAAACATGTTTATTTGTTTGTAAGAAAAAGTGGATGTTGCTGGTTTTGCTTCAACATGTTTCATTATTTGTAAAAGTATTATTTTTAATGATATGAAATATTATTATGTTTAATATTGTAAAAGTATTATTAAAGTTATATTTTAGCGAGTAAATATGAATAAAAGTTTATTATTACCATGTTGTAGACATGAGTCATGTGGTGATACAACTGGAAGAATATGTATTTTTGAAGGAAATGATGGAGGTAAGGGCAGGGCTTGAATAATACGATTCCTGCCTATTGTACCAACTCCACATGTTCCATCTGTTATCTTAAGAGAAAAACAAACATATTTTAGTTTTTTTTTTTTAATAAAACAGCAATAGTTCACTATAATACATACCAGTATTGTTTGAACAAGTGTTTGGTAACCCCATTCTCCAAGTATAAGTTGATTTACACTTGACAGAGCGGTTTCTATGCAGGTCTTATCACCTTCTTCTAAATGTCCTAATTTTGCCTTAATGCTATCATAATCGCGAGTAAATGGGACAATCACTGAAAATTGTAAACAATATAAGTATTTCTTTAACAAACTATGAAACAGATTAAATGTTAATATTAGTATGAGGAAAGGATTGTTGATAGTAGTAGGCTTTAAAAATATAACATTTTGTCATAAAATGTAGCAGACATGAAAAAACCTTCTAATGTCCACAAATTAAAATTACGGCAGACGATTTACGAAATCAGTGTTCACCTTCATATGTGGATGAGAAAGTTATTAATGTGACATACTCTAGTTTCGCATGAATGGTTAAATAATCTAAAAATGTATTAATTGCCGCTGAGGCTACTGTAAGTCTTGTAACATTGTCTGTTGGTTCTGATGTTGGCACCGGCCGAGACATGGATAGTGATACATCGAGTAATAATGCCGTCGGCATATTTATACTAGGTTAACAACAAGTAATACAAATAAACAATTTCACTATCTGAATCTTAATGCCCGGTGCAAATGACATATGTCATTTACGTTTTAAAACATACAATTATGAAATGAAAAAATGATCTGACATATTATTATGATATGATACATAATTTGAAACGCCAATACCAAATATACCAAACCCTAGTTGACTAATGATTAGATTTCCGGTGCCGATTCGACTATTGTTGCTTCCCATATCATAGCACAGGCATTTAATCTTTTTTTATATGGAATAAATTAGCACTTGATCACGATCCCATCTGATGTGAAATGTTGATGTGGTCGAAAGATGGTACACGCGAGTTTAGATATAGCCTATTTACTTTTCTCTTGAAGGTACCCACGTCATACTTGGACGGAAACAATGAAGGTGGCAACTTGTTCCGATCCTTTGCCGCACGCACGATGAACGATTCGAACCGCTCTGTTTGAACATGCGGTACGTCCTTTATGAAAGGATGGAGACCAGTCGTAAGTATAAACGACCGGTGGTAGAATGGGAATGGGAGAATTAGCTTGTATAATTCCTGTGCATACTCCCCAAAATGCAACCTGTAAAACACCGAGAGGCTAGCCACTTTGTGCCTGTGCTAAAGACTGACTAAATTAAGATCTTGGTGACCGATGAGCTTCCTGGCCCGCCTCTCCAACGAATCTAATACCCATATATGACTGCAATACTCCATACACGGTCGGATTTGTGCTTTATGTAAAGTCGAAAGCTGTCTTGGTGTGAAGTATTGCCGTACCTTTGTAAGGTCTTCTAGCCTCCTAGCAGCTACCTTCACTTTAGATTCGATAAACTGTCCGAAGTTGAGATTCGCAGAGATTTCGACTTCTAATAATTGCAGATACTGAATTCCAGGGATACAATTTGGAAAGTCGGAACTAAGGTGAATTGACTTCTTTTGGCGATGAATAAACACGCTTGCGTTTTGGTGCCTCACAATACCAGCTTCTTCCATTTGATCGCTTACAACGGAGAGCGACTTGAATCTTCAACGACCGAGTTCTTACTGACCGGCTTGACCCTTTGGTCTTGCGAAGGGATATCAGATCCCTTTGCATATTTTACCGTATTTACCATGGGGAGTGTTCCGAAGAATTGTTTGGAACAATTCCTGTCGCGGAGTTTCGTCATCATACGACTCGACAGAGCGCCAAATACCACCCACATCATCTTGATGGTTGGCATTCCACAACCGTATGGTTCTCGCGAAACTTCCTGGCTCGCTCAGCCGCGTTGTGGAATGATCTGTCTTCAGGGGTATTTCCAAACCAATTCGACTTAAGATCCTTCAAGAAAAGAGCGTATCTTTTCCTTAAAGCCCGGCAACGCATTCGTGGTTCCTCTGGTGTTGCAAATGTCCATGGGCGTCGGCGATCGCTTGTTATTGGGCGATCCGTCGCTCATTTGCCCCCTTCTCATACAAAAAAGGGGGAGGGGTTCGGGCGTCCCCGAAGTCTCCACTTCAAGCCCTCACTGGCGCAGTTTACCTGATTCTTAGTGAGATGTCGTCGCATTGCCTCGTTCAACTTTCTTCTCCCACTCTATTCACTCTCTCTACACCATGGCCAAGAAAAAGAGACAGAATAATGATTTACAGTGTACTTTACTAACATCAGAGTAGTGCACTCCAATCTTAACGTGGACTGCATCATCATTATCTTGAGACTGTACTGTTTAGAATAAAAGTGTAATGTAGGTAGTTTCAATGTGTGTGTGTGTGTCTGTGTGTGTGTGTGTGTGTGAGAGAGAGAGAGAGATGTTATCCGTTTTCCTTGATTTCCTTTCTTTGGATGATATTTCTCAGGAATAATTTGCACTGGGTGCAAAAAGTGATGGACACAAAAAATTAACATAAAACCTAATAAAAAACGATTTTTATACGAAAAAGCTATAAATCATTTCAGCCCATGATCGACCACTGCTGAACATAGGCCTCCCCCATTGAGGGGAATGTACCATCATTACCACACTTGGCAGGCGGGTTGGCGACCGCAGTATGTTCCACTGTACTACGAAAAGGATGCTGCTGTTCGTCTCCCGGTGGCCTTTATATCCAGCCACAAGACAAACAGACATGTTCATGAACACAACCTAGATGTGAATCGAACTCACGACCTGCGGCGTGAAAGGCAAGTATCTTACCAACCGCGCCAACCGGTCCGTCATAGTAAATGCTTCACAGCAATGCGATACTTTGCAGTATTTTGTATATTTCCGCGTTTGTCGTCATTACGTGATATAAGGTATCTAGCGTGTTTTTTTTTCATCTTAGTAATTACATTAGGCACAGACCCTTCAATTTGGTAATGCTGGTATAGGCATAGGTCGGTTATGACATATGGTCATGATGCAAAGCGGAGTTCAACAATAGCCTAGATAAACAATACGGTTTTTGTTTTTTTTTTACCTAAAATATACCTAGTAGTCAAAAAAAATTAAAGCATACTGTTGTTTATTTTAAGTAAAAAACGTGCTATTGTATTTGCAGCTCTTTGATTGTGTAGAAAATGTTGAAGCCACGTAGATGTTTTATTTTATTTAACTTTTTTCTTAGATAAAACCGTCTGTCGTTGGTTTAATTGTCATGGAGGAAATCATAGACGACAACAATAAATTGATCGAAGAAAACATAGATACGGATGAAAACGAATTCAGTTACAATTTTATAGATATTCCATGGGACGATCGCACAAGGAGGAGCAAAATATTAATAGTTCTACTTCTACTGACTATATTTATTGCTACAATGGCATTGGTCGTCAACAACTTTGATGCCCATTATAATAGCTTTAGGCACAACGAATCATTTAAAAGTGACGAAATAAATTGTAACCTCGTTAAGGTGGATGAGTACCCCTATGCAGCTAGAATACATTCCGTGACATCGCAGCAGTTGATATGCGTTGGTGCAGTAATAAGCGAAAACTCCGTTCTAGCAAATGAAGTTTGTCTCAAATCAGGAACTGTGCGGTTGTTTGTTGGAAGCACTACAGAGTACGGCTAATTTGTACATTACTATTATAAATACATATTCATGTCTTATAGTCTAACGGCTATAGGATTTTTTTGTAAAGCCAAGGCCACGGCCAGGTCACACAGAGCAAGGATCAAAATGTGATTTTGTATGAAACAAGATTGCGTCTGGCGATTAGGAAGGATTGATTGAACCTCTTCTATTTCTCTGAATTCTTGTGGTTTTTGAATAGCGATCAACTCTTACATTTATTGCATCTCTTCCTCTTTTTATATTCTTCTTCCTTATAAGTGGTGTTTCATATATTATGCTTTTTTAATTACAGTCAACATTGTAAAAAAGGGTTCTCATTAAACGCCGCCGAACTGATACCACATGATGGCGTCGTATCGAAAAACTTAGTGCTTTTGTCCACAAATAAGAAAATGTCTCTTTGCGCAAATCCTATACGAATAGGTGCGAATATGGAGAGTGGATCGCACGCTTTCGTCATAGGTCGACCGCTCCGGGGGGAGAGATCCCTTTCACGACAGCTCGTCTCTTTAGATGTTCCCGACAACTACACGCGCAATGGCCAGTTGATTGATAATTCTCGTCGCAATAACGTGATATGCGTCAAGTATCTCTCGCGATGTCCGGTGAGAGCTGGCGACCTGTTGGTACAGGGCGAACGTTTGTTTGGTATAGCGTCAACCAGTATACAACGCAACGCAAACAATAAAGTTGTGTGTTTTGCTAACGTTAATATAATTAAAACAAAATTGAAGGAGCTGGACGATGATCTAGATTTGAATATGTAACGTTTAAATATTATAATAAACAGTTTTGCTAATTAAATAAGATGTGTCTTTATCCTTTCGTATCTCAAATGCAATATACCAAGGAGTTGTCACTTTTCGTGATTCAACAAAATATCTCTAAAAACCTTTTAAGGTTTTCTCTTAGAGTATAAGTTGACAGTCTGATTTTCGGTCACAGCTCATGTTATTGTATCTAACTAACGCTTGTCGCTTGTCAATAATTAGGTGCCTTTAACCTTTCATTCGAAATTTCGATTGTAAAGTTTGCTAGTTATAAGAAACTCTTTTTATTTATTAAATACCCATTGGATTTAAAAGAAAAAAATTAGCCATTTAAGATATGGCACAACATTTAGAGAGATATTTCTTGACATTTTTGGTAAACATTAGAACTAAGCAACGTCACAATAATGATAATACTCGTAGGAAGGATTCAAGTCTGCGTCTTTATCTTTTGCAAGCAGACTTTTGATTTAATGGCTCTGACTCGAAGTACTAGAATACGTATGTAGTTTTGGCCCAATTTTCATTCTTTTCTTTTCACCGAGCAACTCTGTGGATTGGTGGGATGTCGCAAAATTTTGGGGAACTTGCTCGCCCGCTTAACTCTTTTTCTATAATAAAATGAAACCATCCTTCATATAGTGTTAAATTCAAGGAGAAGAAGTATGGATGGATAGATTAAATAAAAAAAGAATTTGTCTTTTAAATTAAATTTTAATGACAGGTATCATTACGTTTGTTACGATCTGTACGTTTCAACACTCTCAATGATCCCAAGTCAACTTCCTCTGGGCAAATTATACCGCTCCAGTCCATCCCTCTAAGGTATACGAAGAGAAGAAGAAGTCCAGTTACAAAATAAAGAAACGGGCTAAAATTCTTGAAGATAAAATTTATGTTTTCCATACTTTTAAATATAAATTTATGTTTTCATTTTATTACTTCGTTACGCCTCTACATTTACCACCGTTCTATTTAAAAGAATTTTGTTTATTTTAATAGAGATCGGAACTTGATACTTTTGACGCTTCTTCTATTTTCGTAGGATTTGCTTATAGTTTAAGCTGTAATCAAACAACAAATAGTAGATATATTATAAATAAGAAATAATAATGATAATAAATTGTTCCTCTGATAATGTTTGATTGAATTATATTTTAAATTACAATGTTTATGCTTTGTTATTAATTTATCTAAATTAATTTTTACAATGTAACCTTTACAAACTCGGTTTCCTAAAGTTATTATGTCAATATACATACATGTTCTCGTGAGCTAAACTTCGTTATTTTTTATTTTTGACTACTACTATTACTGAATACATGTAACTAATTGTATATTGATAATTGCATCTTGATTTTGTTGCTAGATCGGGCCACCACAGGTCGGATATATGTTATTTATTGATTGTGGTTGTAGCTTGGAAGTATCATATACCTAACAAGTATCACTGCCACGCTCGTAATCCAGAGGTATAGGCAGTGATTACGGATTTCCATTTTGTGAGTTCCAGGCACATCTCTCTCGCTTCTTATACATCCATACATTTACACATACATATATTCCCGTCGATTACTGATACTCCTTATAGCGCCTTTCTTTAAAACATTACTAACATAATCGATATAAGTTTGTCAGGGGCGCCTCCTACAAACACTACCACTCTTTTTTGCAACGTAAATTTATCTTGTCACTCATTTTATATGCATTACGTATTAAATCTATTTATTCTTAGAGTGTAATAATCGATCAGATATTCTGTCACAGTATAGTACGAGTATGTCGCTCATATATATGGATATGCTATAGGCTAAAAGACATACTGTCCAATATAAAAGATTCGTTATAAACTAAAAATTACAATAACCTATTAAGAGCTTGTCACTCGAGCCGTTAATTGTCAGGCAAGGACGGTGATTTTCCTATGTCGAGGATATTACAGCTTGTGGGATGTGATTGCTCCAAAAACGTTCCGGCGTATACAATTAATATGTTAATTCCTTGGTAGCGCCACTTGCGCTGTCCTAACGTGTCGTGTCATGGCGTTTAAACGTCACTTTGTATGATGTCAAAAAATATTAGTTTTTATAATAAAGGTTGGCTTTGATTCTTGCTGCTTATACATTTCACTCCCGGATGAGCCAATGTTCCAATTCAATACGTTCGAATTTTCGCACAAATATACATAAAGTTGAAAGTGAAACTGATGAAGTCTGCTTTACTTAGGAAAACATAAATATAAACCAACTCTTAAACCAATTGGTCAAACCCACAGTAACGGTATCAACATCAATAGTCCGACTACTATATTGTGTCGTACGAGTACTTTTACTACATTTTACTTACATCCACTGACATTGTCGTGGTAATTATTGGAATTGGAAATTAGTTGTAAAGAGGTCCTTTTCACTGTCTTTTCCTCTTCTAATGCAGGTAGCATTATAAAAAGAGGTGAGATTCTGGTTTTTGAATACTATTACATTCATTGCAACATCAAATTTCAAAGGATATTATGGTATTCAAACTTTTGCTAGAGGTATCGAATATTGTCAAAACCCATTAGCAATATTATCATAATTATTATAAATCAAAACATCGTGTAAAACTGCAAATTTCATCAATTACCTTTGCACATATTGTTTTTCTTCTCGTTGTGTCACTTTTAATTTTTGTAGATTTTTTTTGTCAGAGAATATATCAATTGACTATAAATTTGAAATATGACAAGTTATATGTGACAGTTTGGAAATCTATGGAAAATATTCATCATAGAGGTTTTAGCGTAGTTCAAATTTTCCTAGGTATTTTAATGGAGGGGGGGGGGGAGTCTAAGGATTTGTAGATTGAACTACAGGGAAGAGATAGGGAATTAAAAAGGACAGTTCTAAGGTGCAGGCGCTGTAAAGCTTGTTCGATATATTATGCATGAGGTCAATGATATTTTATACTATACATACATATGTTAGCGTGCGAAAAGTGAAGACTCATAAACACCCTAATTGGGACGTTTTGTCTTTCATAGACGCCGCGATGGATGACGAATGAATGAGTGTTGTTGTCATTGTTTTTAGAACATTTTTGACCGGTGATTTTGTAAGAGTATCAATAGTATAAAATATCATAGCATGAGGTATAATAAATATTTTGTCTATGTATGCAACATAGACAAAATATTTATTAAATCTTATACATCCATACATCTGTACAGATAGCACAATATACATATATAGGTGTAACACACATATTATATGGTATTGTTACGTGCGTCCGAGCACAGTCACATTCAACATCGCGTGTTACAAGCACTGAGTCACTGACACTGAATACCACTTGCAGTTGCACTTTCACTTCACTTCCACTTCTTCTTTTTCCTCTTCTTGTTCTTCTTTACTGTTCACTTTAAGACTGCCGCGGGTCGAGTCTGACTCCCCTTATATAGGCCGAATTTCGATCTTCATTCCGTAATTCTTCTAGTTTCGACCGTCTTATTTACGACGTTCTTCCGTCGTCTTTGTTCCAGAAGATTCTTACCGACTATTCTCATTATTCGAACGCCATACATTTTCGAGAAAGTTCACGTTTCGAAACCGATGCCATTCGAGTATTTGACAGACAGTTGTCAATTCTGCGGCGTCGCGACAGTATTCAGATCAATTCAAATTATAAAAAGTTAAGGTTATGAAGCTTTACCTAAAATCTAGCAGATTTGTTTAACTCTAAGTTATCCTTCCCTATTCCCACTTCATGTGGGGTCGACACAATAGGTTTTCGTCTTTCACATTGATCTATCATGCGTCACTTTAGTCGTCACTCTTTTCTTTGAATTGAACTGAGAAATGTTTCATATAACTCCTGTCAATTTTTTAAACATATCTAAAAATCTGATTATTTCCAGGTTTTAGATTAAAATATGCAAAAATTAATGTAACGTTATAGTATACAAAAGGACTTAAAATTTCCATAAACTTATTATTTATTCAAGGTACAGACAAATTTCCATCAAGTAAAACGCTATCAATGGATAATCATGACAAAGTAAAATCAATTCCCTGGGATTTAATATTGATGAGTGCAATAAAAATATTAATTACTCTCTTGTTTGCCTCGTAAAAGTATCCAGGGGACATGGAATTTTTAGGGCGTTAGTAGAATCGCGATTTTTGATTATCCCGACTTGTCATTATGCAGGAATAAATTATTTTAAAAATATTTATTGTTTACGAATAAATTAATAATGTTTTATATTCCTACATTGTTCTAATTTAGTAATTAAATCTTTATACAAAGATTTAATTTTTTTTATACAATAAAAAATTGTAGAATTTATATCAATAGATCATTACATTTATATTCGTAAGCGGTGTAGGCGACAGATTTCACCGCTATAGGAAACTAAACTCGATCAAAAGTAGGCGACAAACTGCTACGACTGAGAAGTCTAAAAATGTAGTTTTATATTTAGACAGGCTGTTTGAACTCATTATTTTAATGAAATTTGAAAAACTGCTTGCCTTCGTGACACCTAACGTACTCGTGACGCCTAACGTACTCATGACACCAAACGTACTCGTGACACCTGACATACTCATGACACTTAACGTACTCGTGACACCTAACATACTCATCACACCTAACGTACTCGTGACACCTAACGTACTTGTGACACCTTATGGCTACAAAATCTATTAAGAGTAAATATAAGATTTTATTAAGATTTTTAATTTCTTTATCTATATGTAATGCTGGATTCTATGGCTTCATGGCCCAATCGGGGTATGTGAAATAAAACTTTCTCTCTTTTTCAGACATTGTAGATTATAGAACAACTATTAGGTAACTAGGAAGTCACTACTAACAATGTTCTCCTGTATAAGGTTTACTTCGGCTGCTAACATGCGTCAGACTCGGTGGTTATGCCATGACTACAAACTTTGAGGTTTTATTCTAAAGGCTGATATAACACAGAGGAATAGCCAGAGATTATTATTGTAACATATAAAGATACTGAAATTAGATGTTAGCAATCTGATCTCCGATGGTGCCAATTTATTCGTGACTTGAACGTGGTGAAGTTTTACTATGTGTTATATTAGTAAATAGATTTGTTATTGCGTAATCTTATGTGAGTATTAAACAATGCTCGTATTTAATCTGGTCCATTAGTGTATCAGCATTGTGTGTGACTAACACGCGTTGATGTTACGGGTGTTTTTCATTAATTTTTTTCACGTCATTTTCTACGTTATCTTTTTTGATTCGGTAACAGTAATATGTGTCACCATATTTCTTATCAGTGTTTGATTAGTGATTAGTATAATTGCAGACGTCAACAACTTCAAAAGGCGAATAGGATTTCCGGACAAATGTTAGATACTAAATAGAGATCTTATTATAATAACTGTTTATATCTACTCGTATATCTATAAATAAAAATCAATGTTAGTATAATATGTTTGTCGTCTATGCCTTCCTACACCATTGATCAGATTGTGATGAAACGGGCGTCTTCAAAATGCCCTCCATTCTTTCCAAAATATTTTTATTTATTCATTTTTTTTGTTTATGATGAAAGTTTTTGCGTTATGCTTTGATATTATTTTAATTTAATTTATATGGCATTGTAACGCATGTTGGGTTCAGCTAGTTTTATTTAAAATCACAAAAAACACTGAATAACGGTAACAACAAGCGTTGAATTTGGAAAATTTCACACAACTTTTAACTTTTTAACGTACGATTGCAAAAGGTGGAAATCGACACTCGGATATAAATAGGCCTTGAGGGTTCATTGCCAATGCTGATGATCGATATTTTGCCTACTAGTTACTAGAAAAACACTAAAACGTTATTCAACGACAGGCCTAGAAACAGTATAGATAACAACACACTATTGCAAAGTGAAAACAATCCTATAGTTTGAAAATAGTTCTCAACTTTTGAATCTATACAAATAAACAGTTTGATTATTGTGATTTTACGAACATTTTCTGTAATTTTAGTCGTGCTATATGAAGTTTTTGTTATACTGTAAGTATTTATCAGATTTATGTTAATTTATAATACTTAATACTAATATTGTAAATGGGGCAGATTTGTTTGTAGTAATTGGGAAACTCTGAAACTACTGAATTGATTTATAATTTTTAACATTGACTAGAAGAAAGTGATAAACATTATTCAGAAACACATATTTTAAGCTGTGAGCTACATGAGCTTGTGTAAATTAATTATAAATGGCCAAGCATTTTTACTTCATTGTTGTAAACTTATGTTTATTGTTTTATTTTTATTGAATTGATATATTGATATATATGAGATATTGAATTGGCATTTTTTCAACGTGCCTTTTGTCCAGTCGCTTGAATAAAAAAAAATAACCATAAACTCTTTTCCATTTATAAATTTATAGGTAAAAAGATTAACGCGTATAAGATTAATTGAAATAAAGGAGTTACTGTAGCGTGTAATAGCACCTGTCGAGTTACCTGGCATATTACATTTTGATTCATACTAAGATAAACAGGGCCGTTGTAATTTCTCCATCTTTATGATGGTAGTCATTCGCTTTGTGCGAGTTGTAAAGACGGAGCGGGATTTTAATGTTTGCACTTCGACGTGTCGCGTGTCTAAGATTGTTCAAATAATGAATACAAAGTCATAAAAAATGCGAGATGATTAATTTTCAAATCGTAATACATTTTGAATTAATTAAATATGGATTTTCCTGATGTTTTTCTAGTTTATTGTTTTGTATGTGTTGCCATTGTAGAAAATTCCTAGTACATATAAGAAGTAATTATTACTTCTTCTATTTATTACTTCTTATATGTTTTTACTATTTTAATTTATTTTTCTGAGCTAAGTCAGTCAATCATTCGAGCTAGCGACGTCAGATGGGGGAAGAAAATTTTGGAATGAAGACTACGGATAGGGACCAGAAGTGTAGGGCACCCTTCTTACTGCTGTACCGTTAACCTCGTGAGGACGGCAGGAAGTCGCTGGGTGTGGAAAGTGGAGTATCGCATACTGTGGATGGCATTGAGAAAGACCTATGTCCAGCATTGTTTTAGGCTGTTGATGATGATGATGACAAAAGTTATAATCTATCTTTAGAAAGTAAACATATCTATTTCATCGACATAAAATAGATATGTTTACATTCTAAAGATAGATTACGACTTTTGGAAATTGGAAAAAAACAGGAGGAACACTAATTTGAAAACTCCAAAGTCCACGCTTTGGAGTTTTAAAATTAGTGTTCCTCCTGTTTTTTTCCATGTAAAAGAAACAAAAGAGAAAACTTGTCACCTGATATTAAGTTAATCTTCTCGATACATATAAATCCGTTAAAATTAGATGAGTTGCCGTCGTTAATAAAGAGTAGAGAAGTAAAAGAAGAGGAGATAATAGGACAACGATTTGTCTTCCAGAGTAATGATAGACAAAAAGAAACTGGCACTAGGTTATGAGATAGGATGTCCCCCGAAGCTTTCATTAAATTCAATGCACTCGCTGCAATATATAACAGTTGATAAGTTTAGTAGTTCATACGTAGTTTAACACATTTTAGTGCAATTTTTCCTAGTCTGGGGTGTGAGTTCTGCTTTGAAAGGATTAAACTTCTCAAAGTTTCATTTATATCGAAGGATTTATATCGTTTTTCATTTTTATAGCAATACTTTGAAGAACAAAAAAACTTTTAGTCACGTTTTGTTCCACACAGAGGAACAAAGTCATTATCCCACTTAGTATTAAAATCTATTTCTCAGTCTTATATATAAAGCGTAAGCCAATGAAGTGACATGGTAGTTCATGGTTTTAAGTCTTTAAATGAATTGGTAAGTCATTAAAAGTCAAAAAATTCCTCTACTATGCAAATGTGAAGCAACTTTTATATTAGAAAAAAATTATTGGTGCGGAGGCGGTCATTGAGACGGTAACATGAATGGTGTGGACGCATGCGCGCAGCTTCCGCTCGCCTCAAGATATAAGCCTGCCGCACCAACCAACCGTCACACAAGTTTGGCGCGACCAAACGTTCTCACTGAGAAAATAGCGACGTAACGGTAAACTCATCTCCAAATATTATCGACTGTAATCTACAGTGCAGTGTCAGTTTAATTTTTTTGTGAATACCTATCAACTTCTTTTATCATAATTTCGCGATAAATTCAAACATTCGACCCGTTACTGACGCGTCTACGAAGGTAAGTTTAGTATACTTTTTATAAGTTAACACGTTATATTTAATGTTTCAAAAAAGTAAATGTAAAACAATGATAACTTGATATTCGTGTTTTTCGAACCTTATAAAAATTAAAATTAACAAAACGATACACATAATTTAATTTTATTGAATTTAAAAGTCTTAGACTTAATTAACTTTTTGTGAGTCCATTTTAGTGAAAAGGATAAGTCTTAAAGTACTCAAAATCTTCCCATATTAATTTATATTTTATCTATTAATTCTTACATTTATTATTTTGACGTTGACGACAACATTGACGTGATCAAGCAATATCAAATATAATGTGTACCTCATACTGATAGTTGAGAAAGAGAGAAAACAAATCTTGAAATTCTTTATTTAATACATTATATTTCCTTAAATGATAAATGTGTTTATTGATGTGAACTGCTGTTGAAGAACAATGAAATTTAAAATAACTATACAGCGAAATTATGTAGATTAGAATTGAGAAAAAATACCCGTTATTGTTATTTAACAATAAACATTTCATGTCACAGTTTTTTTTTGCTTAGTAATAAATTTGTCTATTTTATTTGATATTCATGTTAAATTTAAAGTGAAATAAGTTTGGAGAAGATATTCTGAAACGCGCAACAAGTAAATGCCGACGGAACCTTACACGAAGTAAAATGGACATTTTAACATTACTTAAAGTACGTACTTAAAGTAAACTTTCAATAAATATAATATAAAGTTATAAATATAATTGTTAAAAATAGTAAGTATTCGTAATCAATCAGAATTATTAAATTAAATTTTAATACATTAATCAAAAGTTATTTAATATAATCATTGAGCCATGGTTTCTTCAACTTTAATAAGCTATAAAAACATGACAAAAATATAAATTCTAAATTGCGTTTAGTACTATAATGGTTTGTTTTAAAAATTTCGAGCTTTCCTTTTTTGTATGTATGAGAAAATAATGATTATTATTACCTCTTGTTCGGTGACAAAGTGTAGTGCGAAAGTGTAACAAAGTGTTGTTTATATATATATACAATGTCGCCCATCGGCAAGTGACCGCCCGGGATATTCTGCATGTACATGAAAAATTATCGGTAAAAAACCT
>DWLR01001909.1:0-16792 GCA_018246295.1 Papilio alexanor hazarajatica
AAAGGCCGGCAACGCATCTGCAGTTCCTCTGGTGTTGCGGATGTCCATGGGCGTCGGATCACTTAATGTTAGGCGACCCGCTGCTCGTTTGCCTCCCTTATTCTATAAAAAAAAAAACATACTATGTTTCGCAGACAAATACGTGTTACTCTCCTTCATGTGTTGGTTATGATAAGAGCGCATATAGCGAAAGTTGTAAAACTTGTTTCTGTATGGGCGACCATATACAATTCTTATAACAAAAAATATGCTTAGATCGATCATTATTTCTGATATGACCCATGTTTAAGAGTGAGTTTAACGGGATTTATTCGAGTGTTATACTTTGTCATTACATTCATTGTTTCAACAGGCCCGGACCATCGAAGCATGCCTTTCAGTTGTAGTCACAACGCCCTCTTTCGAGACACACTTTTCCCTTTCAATATGTATTCCTATCATTCATAAGTTCTCTCGTGTTCTCAATAAATTCTTACCACAGTCTCGGCGTTTACGAGATCGTAAACATCATTTACACATATAAAACTCTATTTGATTGATACTAGTCTATGAAACGATATTTTTGTATACGTATTTTTAATTAGTAAGACATATAATTTCTTTAGGTGCCTTTAAATGTAATTATTTACAAAAGAAAGCTTTATTTTATTTTATATATTTCAGGAAAACCTACAGCTAAAAAGATATTTACAGGCTTTCACCAATAGATACACTATAACCAAAAAATCGTGTCGTAAAAGGGAAATAAGTAAAACAAAAAAAAATACAAACAATGAAAAATTAAAACATTAAAAATTATACTTTAAGAATCATAGAAAATTAATAGAGATATTAAAAACGCATCGCAAACTACATATAAGCTCGCGCTTTTGTGCAATACAAAATATATAAATATACAAATTATACAAAAAAAAATCTCGCCTCTTTTGTCTTTTGATTTTTCTGATTTTTTTTGTCCCACGGAGCTTATTATGTAGAAAAATTTCATGTGTGTAAATTAATGACGATATTTTAAAATTTAATAATATACATTCATTATAATTAGAATCTGACACCCCAGGTTCTAAGGGGAAACTCTCCGCTATCGGCGTTAAGTGACGTGAGAAATTGATTGTACGAGTATATAAAAATTATTATAAAATAGGAGAAATTTAAAAAAAAAAACTAACTTTAATTTCATCAAAGATTCAGATTTAATGAGTATTTGTGTAAATATTTTGTGACAAAATTAAAAAAAAAACTCTCAAGAAATACAAACGATAAGTATATAGTCCACTGTCAACAGATTATTCTGAATCCAATAATTCTTCGAGAATATTAAAAAACGTTATTTTGCACTGCGTGTATCTACTATAATGTCGCCGACACGAACCGAATATTGTAAGAAAAACACTCATAACATTTATGACAGCCGGCTTTATCGTTCAACTACCGAGCCGTACGTTACTGCACAGATAATGTAATGTATTTATTAATGGGCCAAAAACTTACGTCTGTTCCAAAACTTGATGCACTTTCGAAACGCCGTTCGACACGATATATCGATATTGTAATTTTCTTTTTCGTTTTAATACCGCGCACAGTTCACCAACACAGTTTTCACTTTCGTACCGTTTCCAATAGGATTGTATTCACTTGTGGTTATATTGTAACTCTAACTGAATTCGCAACACTTACAGACACACTTAGAAGATATATAGATATTAGTATTATCAGCAGATCTGAAATAATCACACAAACGACTTTTATTAACACTGGCACATCACTAAAACAATATTACATAAAATGTCACAGTCAAAACACGGCGGTTTGACGTTTAAATTGCAACTAATCTTTATTAATAATCTATGCGTAACCCGCTCTCCTAAGCCTAGGAATGCTTAAATAAATAACTGAATTATACTAAACGACACTAAACGAGTTAAAAGAAATTTCGCTCTGTAATTATCAGATTACTGTCGTCAGGCGGGCCGTTGACTTTTTTCCGGCTAAAAAGTTTTTGGCCTGGAGCGTTTCGTAAGAGGCAAGGCGATGGACGAGTCGTTGGTACACTGAAATCTGTCCAAATCCGCCACCGGCCGCACGCAACACCGCGTGGAAACTTTACACCGAACGCAAATTTTCACTCCACTCGCACGACATTTTCCTAGCGGCCTTCGTCCGTTGCATTGTTATGCAACTGCAGATCGTGCCGGCACTTTTTCGAATCGCGCGTAAAACGAGCGCGAAAAATTATAACCTCAAAAATATTGCGAACTCTAAACCGAGACCGCCGTGTTTATGACTGTGATATTTTAATATATTTTTTTTTGTTAGCACGAATCGAACACTTGATTCTATTAACGAATGTTTTATCGGGAACGTTTTCGGGTGCGTGGCGTGGTGGGGGCTCGCAGCGACATTACGTGTCCGACCCAGGCGGGCTCTAGCGCGATACTGACGGCCGTTCGCTCGCTGCTATTCGGATATCACGACTCGACCGCCGATACAGTGTCTTCGAAAAAGCTTCCACACCTCGCGTAGCTCGAACCGACTAACAAAAACCAGACGAATTACTATGGACTTCCCGAAAAAAAAAAAATTACATTTACTTGCCCTATCACATGCTTACGCGATTGCACAAGCTAATGTCTAAACGTTCAAACAAATTCGACGAGATTCATTTTGTAATTGAAAAGTGTTTCCCATCTGCCTTATACGTGCTTAACTTAAATTATCTAAACAATTTAATGTTCCTACTCACCCACTTTAATCTGTCTTCCGTAAACAAAATCTTAAACGCTTACAATCTAAATGAACTATAGTGGAGTTTTGTAGTAATTATAATACATTATTATTAATTGTAACATTTAATACAATAACAACAGATGCATAAGAGAGGAAGAGGGAACAGATAAAAGGCGAAACCCTGAAGTCTAACATGTGTAGCAGAGCCCAACAGAGGTGGCTACTCCAAGTGATCCCATTTGAAACTCTACGTTGGAACGCGCGAAACGGTTTACTTTGTCACCGCAATGGATTAAGCAGAGTTTAGAGATTTCCGACTGGCACTATCCTGGCGTACCCTCTGGCTTCTTCTCCATGCAAATGTCGCAATCAAATTGTAAACATCGTCAGTCTGCAATCTCACTAATCATGTCAAACGCAACCAACCTATTTTTCCTTTGTAAACCCTATTTTGAATGTCAGTGTAAAAAATTATGAAATAACGCAAGCGTAATGATAATTTGACGATTTTACTTCGAAGGTTTATAAACTTTCGAAAAATGACACAATTACCAATGATTCATTTAGTTCACAATTTGTATACGTTTATAATATTGCTAGTGATATTTTATAAACTGACGAAATTCACAATTTGGCGGCAATTTCACATGCTCAACTTTATGATTCTACTGTTGTTATGGTCGTAGCTTTAGAACATAACCGGTCTCACTTATTATGTCCAAATATATCTATTAATATAATTTAATTATTTAACATTATAACTATCACCAAATGCAAGCTTAGCCATTTCTATCCGTTACTTTTCAGTAAAGGAAAACTAGAGAAATTTAATTCTGTGGAACAATTAGACACTTTACCTAACCACTAGGTAACAAAATAATTTTCCACCGTATCTATTATCATCTGCCTACCCATTTCCTACCTACTCTACTGTAGTCCATACCGTGTAAGAGGTTTTGGCTATAGTTTTTTACGGCCGGCCGCCTGCCTGATGCCAACCTTCCTCGGGAATATACTTATTTAATATGTTATATATACGATATTTAATAATATTAACTATATCCAATACAACACAAAATACAAAATATAACTTGCAGCGTATATCTAATAATATAATTTTATTTATAGCAATCATATAATCAATTAGTTGCTGTAAACATCAAATTCTATCGGAATTATACATGTCAAAACATAATCGATATTTAATCGACTCTAAAATAAAATAATAATTTTATGCAGTCTTTAATGAGGTCAAATTCCAAATTAAGTAGTCGCCTGTGCTAGGTTGTAGTGAAATCAATAGTAAACAATAAGTGCATCAGTATTATAAGACAAAACGTAATATTGCGTAATAAGTTTTATCACTTAAAAAGGGCAATCGTAACTCTTCCACGTATTTCAGAGCCAAGTTCGCCAGATTGTAGGATGACTATAACATTGGCACACTCGAGTAAATAAATAAATACTCACATGTTATACAATGCATACCCAGAGAAATAAACCGCTGAAATATAATATAAAGTTTTAAATCAAATCCATTTTGCTGCAACAGTTGCTGTAACACTTGTAGAGCCTGAAACGACAATATCTGAACTAACAGGCCGGCTCGACCAGCGATTACTCGACAACCACCTCAAAGAAGACAGGCGTCAAGTAGAAGTACTCTGCGTTTCGTCTGATGAGTTCGAGAGGACTTATTTTAGTCCTCTTCCCCGTCCCATCATTTTCTTATAAGAATGTATCTCTACTGTTCATTATAGGTAGACAACGCATCTGTAACTCTAAAAAGTTATAAAATAAGTCATTCGCTTGTAGCAGATGTCCATGGGTAGCGGTCGCTTAATATAAGGTGGACCCTTAGCTCGTTTACCACCTTCTTTTTAAAAAAAATGCCACTGAATGCTTAAACAACGTAGCACTTCCTCTGACGTCATATGGTCCTCCCAATTATATGTCACTTATGAGTCATTATGGTACACCGAACTCGTCTAATAGCTGGCGAGTTCATTGTATACGGGTTCAAATTGGTCGGTTTTTGCAAACGACCGCACTCTTTACTATAATGAATGCATACCGCGATGCTAAGAAGAATGATTTTGAATATACATTTTTGAGGTTATACTTTTATTTGTACACCAGTTATTACGGAAATTACAGTGAATATATTTTTCCTTTTCATATTTCATTCATTTAAGTTTTCGCCGTGTGGTCTTTACAAATTATGTAGATATTTTATACTCTTAGATCGGATGTATGTAACGGTATCTTTGGGTATCTTTCAAATTTTAGTTTATGATTAAGAATAGCGCCATCTAGTTAATCTAAAGAAATATTTACGTCAAGCCTTGTCAATGTTTTGTTTTTTTTTTTAACTATGCATAATGCTTATTCAATTTTTGGGCATAATGGGCCAATTTTTTTTTTAAATAAAATAATAATGACAACCCGATAAATTAATCGAGTTACAATCAACGCGATCACCACTTTTAGTGCTAATAAAAAAGTAAATCAAGAGCTAACATTTCCTTATAAAAAAAGGTAAAGTATAAATCCTAAACTTTATCAGTATTGTAATACTGACGTTACTGGCGTTGCGATAAGGTAGATATGTGTATACATATGTAGAAAAGAACGATAGTTGTACCAGGGTCGTACAAAATAAAGTTTTATAATATATACTGACTTTTCTCAGTTACGAGGCATTAAAGAGTTTTTATACTTTTTTTTTCAACGTGAAGACAGCAAGTTGTATTTTTACCACCGATGACGTAATATACACGCTCAAGTTTACGTAACGGCAACGTGTTAATAAATATTGTGACGAAACGGTGGAGTTCAAAGTTTAAATTGTGTACTCATGCCTTTTGTCTCAAAATTTTCTAAAACATTCTCTTCACTGTGCCTATAAATGTTCATAATTTTAACTGCAACAATACAAGAAAAAATATACTCAATACCTAAACTTTGTAAACAAAGAAACGACACTTAATATATAATATCGCCATTACATAATTTTAAATTTTCATCAGTACTGTTGGAAATTTATGAAAATTGTAAGATAAAGTGTTGTGAAAATGTATAAATGTGCAAATATTTTGGATTTTACAAGGTCTAGAGTAAAAGCTAAGGTTGTAAACCTTTGTAAGTTTAGTTTGGAATAAACTAAAGCTATCACACATCGACAAATTATAGTTGCATTATCCTGAAACTTAATTTTAAAGATCTCGGCTTAGCTTGCAAATACTGAGCATATTAGTTGATGATAGCAGTTCGTAGCATAATAGCATATAAATATGTATCTAGATAATATAATATATGTACATTTCTCTATTGCCCGCTACTTCTGGCAACACTCTAAAAAATAAAACCGGTATGCTATTTTCTAGGGTTTCAACAACTGTTACGTATACAGTACTAGGCAATATCTTCAAGACTAGCCTTAAAACAGACCGGTCATTCTAGACGTTGGTAATAGGGGAGGTCAAAAACCAAGATAATAAGCGCCAAAAAAGGAACAGTCTGGACTGTAGGAACTGCCCAAAGCGAGGTTATCTTATGCCGCTGTTCTATTGCCCGGATTAAAAGAGCGCCAAAAATCAATCTCGCTCTACCTTGAAGCTAGGGCCGGCCCTGTCAACAAATCATATGGTAATACTGGATGATTTCATGAAATTTGGTTCTTTAATAGTTCAATACAATGAACATTAAAAATACAATGAAAATTGCTCAAACTGAAATCGGCACCGTAATTAAATAACTGATAATTGATCTTCATTACTGATTTCTGCAACAAGATGCCTTTCGCCATACGCAGAGCAAAGCAACTCAATGGTGCGCTCAGTTGCCATGCGTGCTAGGGTTGTGACTATCGATAAACTTCAATTTTTACTTTACACACGAGAAATCTTGTTTGTATATTTTAGCAATGGTAGATATACAAAACTATAAAATGTGATAAGTAAGTATTAGGAGTAAATATTGAAATTGGCATTTTAATATATGCCTTTATTTCTATTAGGACGCATTAAATGATGTTTTTCATACTCTTCGAATACCGTAATAATTAATATTCAACAAGTTAGCATGGTATGAGCATGTTATGAAGAGGGAAGAATGGTATGTGACAAAGCCAGTTTTAGATATAAATGTAGAGGTATTTGTTGTTAGTGGTAGACCCAAGAAAAGATTTATGGGTTGTGAGAAGGGTGACATGAGCAAAGATTGCCTACTGGTATGGCGGTTGACATAAGGCCTTGGATGAAGGAAACGTGTTGCGTGAAAAGTGGGAATAGAGGAGTTCGATCATATAAGTGGGAATAGAGCAGTTCGAACATATCAAAAATAAGTGTCCATCGATTGAATGTATGTAGTCGTAAATATTTCATCATCTTAGACAAATCTTTTACCGATAAAATCACATTGTCGATAAAATCACATCATTGACATCACTATATATGTTTTATCGGTGTCCAAACTTGGTTCTGGACACGAAGATGCCCCATTGGAAAACTAAACACGTATCAATTTGTTTTTACATCTGTAGCGTCGCAAGAAAATATTTCGGCAGTCTTGTTTTGTTAATGGTCCGTATATCTTATTAACGGTGGCTTTTCGAAGTACGTATATATTTATGAAGGAACTGTCGATTTGATCGATTGGAATTCTGTCCTTAAATAAATACATTGTACGATTTAATAACAGAACCGCCTGGCTGTCTTGCGTAGGCATATCAACAAGATTTATTTAACGGCAGCTAGGCATAGATTTAGCTTAGCTAGCTAGAGTTTAGCTCCAAGTTACATTGCCTAATTGAGTAGTATTTTAAATTTTAGAACCCACAGAATAAAACCCACGTCAAATGTATATAATATTATTTAACTCTTTAAGTCATTTATAGCCACGGTACGTCTCATTACAAATACGTTATTCCCAAACAGCGCTTGTCTTAAATGTACCAATATGTTAATATTCGGTATATCTTCGTGGTCCAAGCATATTCAAAATAAAAACATACAAAAACATGAATGGTAATTAAAAAAAATAACAACCTCCACCTTTTTTGTAGTCTCTTAAAAAGAAATTGTTCTGTTTCCGAGCTTAAACTAAACGTTTATTCTGAATACAATAATATATAATTATGTTAAAACTGTGATCATTCGTGTGAATTAAATTTCTACTTCAAATCGGTTTTTGTAAGTTGGTGGTAATTAAATAGGTCTGCCTGTTCATAAAATCACTGTTTTGAGATGCTTTGCTTTAAATTAGATTATTTACTAGTTTTTTTTTATGTTTCTTAACACATTAAGGACCGTTCACGAGTTTTCTCGTGTTTCGCGTTCCCTCTGTTATGGAGGGATCACGAAGTAACCCGAGTTTCTACACGCTGGCATTAGATGTCACCTACTTTGATACATTGTATCTACTTTGTGTATTTAAGTATTTACATTAATAGACAATGTATTAAACTTGATGATTAAATCCTTGGTCATCCAAGAATCTAACAAGGAGCATTGATGGTTCGTCTTCGTTTCATCCACACCGAAGGAAATGATCCCATTGGTGGTACAAAAATTGGTTCATAAATAACAAAGTTATGATGATTTTAGAATGTACAAAGTTTGCCCAAAAACGTGCGGTCCCAGGCGTATGTCTTATAGATTTCTTTGCGGTCCTTAATGTGTTAAGTCGATATAAAACCTCTATGTGCACAACAGCCTCACGAACCAACAAGTATTATCAACATTACGATAAGTCATTTATTTCAAGACTTAAAATTTTACCGCTTAAGAAATTACTCCTTACGTAGTACGTTCTATTAAAATAAAGTCTTATTTAGTACAATAAATAAAAAAACACATTAAACAAATTTAACAACTGGTTCTTTACAATCTAATTTAAGTAGCTTAATAATAATTACTACTTAAATTTTTACCCGACTGATCCAAGAGAAGGGTAACGTTTTTCGCGCGTGTGTATGTATGTCTGTTCATCCAATTGTGACTTCCTAAAGCTTGTACTATAAAATAAAAAACTTTAAAAAACAAGCCGTTTGTCATATCTCTAGAAATTGAAAATTCCATCTATGAAAAGAAATGTGTTCATTTTCATTGAAATTGTAATTGTACTCCAATTAAAATGCCAATTTCATCACACAAACTAACCTAACCGAATCTTTGTTTTATAGAAAGGGGCCAAACGAGCAGCAAGTCGCTTAACATTAAATGAACCGACACCCATGGACATCCGCAACACTAGAGGAACTGCCGATCCGGAGTCGGCCTTTAAGGAAAGAGCACATTCTCTTCTTGAAGGTCCTTCACTTCTTTTTTTATTTTAAACATACCTAAAGAGTCTTTATTTAACCTAAGAAAAGTATTCAAATGTAACCGATATTTCAAAATTTACATGTAAAAATAATCGCATGTAACCTCTTTTCTTATGTTTACTATTCGGTTTTCAGTAGAGTTCAATAGAATGTCAATCAAGACATTTTTAAAAAATGTAAAGAGGAATCAGTATGTTTATATTTTTTATTTTATTTTATTTTTAATTTACATTTCTTTATTTTATTTATTTATGTGCAGTATATTACATATATCTATACATTGTTTGAAAACAGTGTTTCAGTGTGTTTTGAATAAAATAATAAAACAGGTTTGGTTTAGTATGTTTTAAAAATTTAAAGATCGATTTTTTAGTTTTATGTGTCAAAAATTCGAAAATCGGTTTTTCATTTTTACAACACGATAAAGGGCAGCACTTCAATTTAAATGGCGAACTTATTTAAGTATTATTTTGATTTCTTTTATTCAAAATGTACCTACTTACTGTGTGAAATGTAAATTTGTGAATAAGTTTAATCTGTGTTATGTCAAAAACAAAATAATCTTTTTCATTCATTTAACACAACTACAGTAACGAGCGAAAATGTTTGTTTTGATAATAATGTAAATATGGTCATTTTCTATCATTGTAAAATTTATGGTAAATATACACGAAATTTCGCTGACAGAATATTACTATGCTAATATTATAAAAATTGGTAGTGTTATTTTGAATGGATTTTACAATCATACCAATTTGGTGTAATGGCATTACACTGGTATATTTTCATGTCATATACACTAATGCAACACATTGACACTTGGAAATCGGCTTTACTTTTGGACGTCAAATTTGTATGGAACGCTCCATTAAGAGGTATATAAATCTATTATTGACATAGTGACAAGTAGCATTTGGCCTCGCGAAACACGCTTTCAACCGCATAAATCCCGATCTGGTGGAAATATCGGGGTTAAAAGTAACAAATAGTTTATTCTGTATTATCTAAATGTGTACAAAATTTCATTAAAATCTGCTTTAAAAATATGTTTAGGTATGATTTAGGTATAGTATTTCATTTTAAGCCACCTCATTAGTAGAGTTGGCTTAAAATACTGCCAAAACAAAATGGCCTTAGTCAATGTCTGATAATAATATGGGGATAATTTTTCATACAAAGTCACCTGATCCGAAATTAAGCATAGCTTGTACTATGACAAATTACTGATATACATTTACTTATGCACAATATTTGTACTTGTACTAAAATAGTAACTTTAAGTTTATTACTTTTCATTCTACAATATTTTTTTTATAGAAGAGGGGGCAAACGAAACGAGCAACGAATCGCCCCAAAGAGTGATCACCGCCGCCCATGAACATCCGCAACACCAGAGGAACCGCAGATGCGTTGCCGGCCTTTTAGGAAGGAGTATGCTCTTTTCTTGAAGGACCCTAAGTCGTATTGGTTTGGAAATACCGCCGAAGACAGATCATTCCACAACACAGCTGTACGAGGCAGAAAATTTCGTGAAAACCGAGCCGTAGTGGAATGCCAATCATCAAGATGGTGTGGATGGTATTTGGCGTTCTGTCGAGTTGTGCGATGACGAAATTCAACGGAAAGAATTGTTCCAAACAATTCTTCGGTATCAATGGTAGAGGCGGTAAAAAATGAAAGAGAACTGACGTCCTTTCGCAAGGCCAGTATTTACGACAACAGCCTAGACTTTTTGAGTTGGCCTATTTCAAACTGTAACACATTAGAACAAATCTTAGTACCTAGTTGTAGGGAATACAACAATTTTAAAATAATGAAATGCATTTTTATTTTTATCGTGGTAGCACAGAATAAAGCAGCAGTTCTTAATTTTTCTGAAACTTGTGATATACAATTGAAATTTGAATATTAATTTACAATTTTCAGTGCTAGTGTGTATGTTATCCACCATTTTCATATCTTTTTTCATTTAATTGATTTTTTTTGTTTTCTGTATTTTTACTATTAAAAACGAAGATTAAAATAATGACTGCATTTATCGACAACAGATTAATTAAGTAATTCAGTACTTGTCACATCAGTTTGGAAGCTGTCCATTCAACCAAGTTATTTTTAACAAGCTATAATCTAAATTTTTCTACCTAGAATGGATCGATACAATGGTCCTCGATATAATGTATCTTGAATATACACGTGTGCCTTGCTCTTTGATTTGACAGACATTAGACATCCAGTGACAACTCTCACTTCACTTGTAACTAACCTAATAATTTTGTATTATTTCTTTTTTACACGTGTGTTCAAGATGGTAATATTTATCTTGTTTTTGGAGATGTTTTATGGACTATAAATCAGTGATGTTTAAAAACGTTATACATAACATTAGAAGTTGTATAAATCTTTCCTCTGGGTCAACTTATAGTGTTATTAAAGGTTTTAATTTAATAAACATGAAGGTTGGCAATCTCATTTGATTTAATTAAAATAAGCATATTTTTGAATAAATAATTAAATGCTACTTTCACATAGTGTGCAGTTGCTGCTACTAACTCTTTACGTTATGTTACGGTATTTTCACAAGTTTTTCGAGCTTGTTAATCTATTATATTTTATTGTTATACCAGTTTTCTATCACAGTTAAAAGTGTAAATTTAAAATATCGTCGTTACTGTTAACTCATATGTTTAAATACTAAACACATTTATTATGTGAAGTTAATTTAAGAAACAGTAGGTTTTTTTCAATTACAGATTGGAACACATGATGGAGTCTTTCATTGTGATGAAGTCCTGGCTTGCTGCATGCTAAAAGAATTACCAGACTTCAAAGATGCCGAGATAGTTCGTTCAAGAGACATGGCGAAACTGAATACTTGTGATATAGTTGTGGATGTTGGAGCAGTTTTTGACCATGACAAACAGCGATATGATCATCATCAAAGAGACTTTAATGAAACATTAAGTTCATTAAGGCCAGAGTTAGGTGATAAGTATAAAATCAAGTAAGTCTTATTTTGATATTACTATGAGTGTCCATGTTATTAAATAATCTGTCTTTCCGTACATGTTAAATATAAATTATTCATATTAATTTAATTTTGTTATGTTAGCATGATACTGCATGACAAAATGTGTTCTACATACGCAATTACTATTTAATATTAATATTTTAGGAATACTTGGAAATCTATGATATCCTAGTATAGTTATTGCAAATAAATTTTAAATGGGTTGCTGTTGTTAGTCAGACAACAGCTGAGTTTTTGCCTACTGGCGTTTGAAGAAACATCATCAACAAACATATCACTGTCATATAAACAGCATATTATATTGTATTAGTTTGTAATTTTGAATTATTTCTAAAGAAAGGATAGAGTTGCTTAGTGTCTTTGGGAATCAGGCTATGTACAGTATGTGATTTATTCCAGCATGTAGACATTCAAAAGTAAACTTACCTGCTTAAATAGCCCTCTACCACTAATATTGGTTCACAAATGTTCATTAGGTTCACTGATTTTTAGATAAGTATTAAAAATTATCTTTTTTTTTTTAATTTCAGATTAAGTTCTGCAGGACTTGTTTATGCATTCTATGGTGAAAAGTTAATTCATACTCTCCAACCTAAAGATGCCAAATTAACTGATGATAATTTAAAGGTCATATATAAAAAGGTCTACGAAACTTTGATAGAAGAAATTGATGGCATTGATAATGGGGTTCCAATGACAGTAGAAGAACCAAAGTATAGGATTCGTACACACTTAAGTGCTCGCATTGGTAGACTCAATCCAGAATGGAACAGTAAACAAACTGTGGATATAAATGAAGTGTTTAAGGAAGCAATGGCTATGGTCAGGGAGGAATTTATGTTTACCCTTAATTATTCAATATCAATTTGGTTGCCAGCTCGTAACTATGTAAAGTCTGCATTAGATGACAGATTTGAGGTACACAGTTCAGGTCAAATATTGGAGTTTACAGAGAGATTTCCTTGGAAAGAACATTTGTTTGAATTGGAGACAGAAATGGGATTGGGACACCAAACCAAATATGTGATTTTTAATGACAAGTCGAATTCATGGAGGGTGCAAGCAGTGTCGATAGAGCCTCTTAGCTTTGTGTTAAGGTTTGTCTATAATAATCAGTATTCTTGTGTTTATGTGCATGTAAATGTTTAAAATGGAATCTCAGGATTATGCATAGTTTTTGAAAGACATGTCAAACTGTTATTCAATGAAACGCCTGATAATTTTATCGTGATATCAAAACAGTATGATATTATTTAAAAACAGACATTCTAGTAACCCAAATTAATTAAAAAAATGGTTAACTAGAGATTTCCTTTCATAAAATGGATGTAAACTGTTAAATAGATGTGATGTTTATTAGATTACAAGTTTAAAGAAAATGAATTAAACTGAGAATACATATAGAATCAGTCATTAAACCGTCTTTTTTTATTTTAGAAAACCGCTATGCAAAGACTGGTGGGGTGTCAGAGATGACATTTTAAGTGACGTGTCTGGCATAGATGGCTGCATTTTCTGTCACAGCACTGGTTTCATTGGTGGAAATGTGTCGAGAGAAGGTGCTTTGAAAATGGCCATTGCAAGTTTGGAGGCTACTGAATGACATACATAATAAAATACATTGGACATAAGCATTGTATCTTTTTTTTTCACAATACTTGTGCCTTTGCACTTTGAGGATAAGAGATGCTAATTGGTATTAAATAAATGAAGGCATTAAGTTGGATATACTTTAATAGTACAATTTTGGCTTATATTCTATGTAATATTTATCAATCACTTTTTTTCATCATTATTTGCATTCATTTTATCGTCATCACTTTTGTCTTCATCATTGTCGCCATTTTCTTTTCTATCTTCTTCATCTGACTCTTTGTCAATCGCTATCTCCTTTTCACTAGGTACTTCTTCAGATGGCTCATAGTTGTGCATGCTAAGCTTCTCGAGCCACTCTGCCATGGAGTTTCCCTCAATTTCTCCCTTAACTATGTTGGGGTTTATTTTTTCCTTTTTGAATGTCTGAACTACCTCCTCTTCTGCTTCCCAAGTGAGACTGTCATGGCTGCCTTTGAACTTAGCGTCGTATCTCTCGTAGTGTACCTGAGAAAACAAAATGGTTCATATATGTATTGATAGTAGTTAAAATAAAAAGAGGGTGCATAGAAGACAGTACATGTAGCAGAAGTTATACTTTTTTAATCATCAATTTTTTTTTTAAATATTTATTATTCTATTATCATCAATATTTTTATTAATTCTGAAAGAACAAAGCCAAATAAATGTGAAAACACCATACGCATACGTGTTTGCCTTACAATTACATTGGTTTCTGCCTCTTAGGAGAGAAATTAGCCAATGTACAGTAGTCATTTCACTCACATTCGCAGCTATGTTCATCCTGTGAAATCTCTGACTCGAAGCGCGCGCGCGCATTTCGTTGGATCAGAAATTTCACTCCTATCTTTTTGCTAGTATAATTTTGAGTATAATATTACTTTGAAAAATCCAGAATCTCTTCCATATTACTCAACAATACTGATGAGGTTATTTACGAGTGATGCCTCTTTGTATTTCTCTACAGCAAAAACAGCAACTCAATTATAACGCAAATCACAGAAGCTTAAAATATCGTTCTTTTGTGAGATTGTGATACTCAAGTCGGCCCATTCATGCAATTGTTGTTCTTTTTTATATTTTTCTTTGAGGTCATACTCCTGTTTGCTGAAATTGCGATTCAGACCTGCCCTCTCATTCTGCTGTTGGACTACCAATTATTGTAATCAATTGTGTCATTGATTTGATAGTTGTGTAGAATTGAAGTCATAAAACAAATATCTTACCTTATCCAACACTAATCCGAGACCCGGCGCTGTTGGGATCATGACCTTATCCTTTCCAAATGCTTTTTCCAATGTAGATATGTCTGTGTGTTCCCGCACTACAGCAATCATCAGGCCAACCATTTTCCTGATTTGGTGCAGCATAAAACTTTGACCCTGTAAATTCGAAATTGGTATTAGAAAAGTAAATCTGCATCTAGTACAATTTGCAAGCATGAGTCACGTTTCATTTCCATAGGGTGTGCTATTTTCATTCAATTGCCTTTATTAATAATATATAAAGGCATTTTCTTTTATGTACAAGTCTAACATTTTGTTAATGAATGTTGCTATTTCCTTCTATAAAAATAGCTAAATATATATATAATACAATAGAGGCTCTCTATTCCAGTGTTCATATTATGACAACATCACTGAATTTAGTTATTATACGGTCTTTGTCTAAATAATTTTAGAAGCATCTTACTTTCACTAATAATTCTGCAAACTCCCACTCTGAATCCACAAAGACTCTGTCTAGCGTGAATCCCATCATGTATCTAGATGCGGATGGATCTTGGAAGTGTCTGAAATAAATTAAACATTTAAGATATCCTAATATACTATTTTAAGATGACGCCACTTCTGACCTTATCCATTTCATTCTAATAAGATGTTTTGGGACATATTCCACTTTGATCACCTGCGTGAGTCCGCAGGAATAAATCTAAAAATGTACAACACATACTCAAAGTGAAATACCTGCAATTTAAAATACCTTAGCTATGTGACGTTGATTTAAGTGGAATAAATGTCTGACAAATTAATTTATGTATATATATAATATATATACGACTGCTGTTGGGCGCGGCAGATGGCGAGCAAAGGCTGAAGGTGCCCCCGAGCGTCTCAGTCGCGAGTACGGGGCGGTTCAGTAGGCACTGAACACTGGTTGTTAATTTTATACATTTTTAATAGTAGATAGAATTAACAAGATTTATGATAGTTTATTAAGCATATCTATAATTTGGCAAAAAAATAATGTCAAATGAAAAAAAAAAAATTGCCATTGATGTTTTAAAAAACATTAAGCTTGTATATGATGTCACAAAAATATTTTGGTTATAATATGACCCGTGCAAAGTCGGGGCCGGTCACTAGTTAATCATATTTCTTATTCACAATCTATTCAGGGGCTTCCCTATCTACAACATATCCCTATCGACTTCATATTTCAATTTTACTTACTTTTTTTCTGTGAAGTTGTGGTAACTTTTTGTTCCTCTATACATAGTCAACACATCACTAACTTTCTTCAGTTTCTCTTCCGTTATCCTGTACATCTTTCTGTCTTCATCAGTAACAACAGTCGGTTCGAAAGCGAATGTTGGAAGTGTATAACTGTATGTCCTTGCATTGCACTTTATTTTAGAGTTAAACTTATTTGTGACCCTTTTCACACCAAACACCTTTATGCTTTCCGGCAATCTTTTATTAATTTCCCCTATATCTATTTCTAATGCTGTAGTAAAAAAAAAATATTAGTTTTTATCCCAAACTGAGATCATACATGGAATGGGATATGTAGAATCAATCCACCATTTAAAATATGTTGCTGCTTTTCCTTGTTATTGCTTTCTGTATAAAATATTGTTAAGTGATTATTAGTTGATCTTTAATTTGTTCCAAATCCCAAAAAGCTAAATATATATAATGTTAAGGACATTGTAAACAAAGGAAAGGAAATAAAAAGATGAAAGACCATATTATATGCCAAATTCTTAAATTCCAAAATACTACACACAAGTACACACCAATGTTATAAACATTAACTATCCATATTATTAAATTTCACTTTGTTTTATCTCATATATATATATATATATATATATA
>DWLR01001910.1:0-16790 GCA_018246295.1 Papilio alexanor hazarajatica
AATACGACTTAGGGTCCTTCAAGAAAAGAGCGTACTCCTTCCTAAAAGGCTGGCAACGCATCTGCGGTTCCTCTGGTATTATGGATGTTCATGGGCGGCGGTGATCACTCTTTTGAGCGACTCTTTGCTCGTTTGCCCCCCCCTGTTTTTATAAAAAAACTCGATTGGCTGTATGCACTCCCGTGTGAATAAGAATATCTCTATCTTACTCTTAAAATCGGTAAAGCGCCAGACATACATATGTACATAAACGCTAAAAAGTATAACTTTTCATCTGTCAGGTGGTCAACAATAATCCTTTATGCTCGTTCTTTTAATTCAATACATATTTATAGATATGATCCATAGAATAGTAGTCACCGTAAAATCGTAAACACCATCAGTTTGGTATCTCTCTAGCTATATTATGAATTGTCGACATATTTTAATTTTACGGTGACATAGATGAAAATATTTTTGGTTTGATACAAGAATACATACAAGTGTAAAGCTGGCTTTTGTGACCAGGAGTTAACGAGCTTAGTACACAAGTGTCGCTATCATCTTATGTGCTGCTAAAGTTCTGAGAACATGTGATGTAACCCGTTGCCGCAATGGCGTGAAAACTGCACTCGCAATGTTCCATTCAAGTTTAAACTTGATACAAATTCGTTCCAAATGTTGTAAGACCCCATTCTACGCTTTGTGTAACTTAACAATAGGTTTATGTTTTTTTTTTAATGCTATTTGAAGAAGAAATTTGTTCAGGGGACAGATTTGCTACAGTAGACTTCATTTGATGAACATGATTTTATATACATGGTAACCTCTAGATAGCGTTAAATAAGAAATTTTTACTGGTAGTGAAATCATACTTCGGTTTTATGCTTCATGACAAGTTCTGTTCGAAAGGAAAAGAACAATGACAACATCCAAAAGTGCAGTGAAAATTTGCTTTTGCCATTCGCCCGGTGAACGAAGATATTTTGGAAAGGGAAAAGGGAAGAGAATGAAGAGAGAGGGGAAGAAGGGTTACTTAAGTGATCGCGACCTATAGACATCTGCAACAAGCATTCGCGAGCTGCAGATGCGTTGCCTACCTTTAATAGACAAAGGAGCCAATTGGCAGAAAAAATTACATTTTCTTTCCTCTATCCCTTCCTGCCCTTTTCTTATTAGAGAAGAGTGGGCGACGCGTCGGGCGTCGAGCGGGCCATTCGTCCCACAAATGTTGTTGTATCCAAATAAAAATAAACTAATATTTTTTTTTTTCACATTCAAACATTCATTTCCCCTTTTCCGCATGCGAAAGTTCATAGTTTTTCACATCCTCGGTTTGACATTTAATTGTACATGTTAAAAATAGTAAAAAATTTCAATGCGTCCAACTTCACTTTAATTAAAAACTATTAAAGGGGAAACGCTGTTATTGTGCGACAGATCCAGGTCAGAGCGGCCGAGCACCCGGCCCTGCGTGTGACGTAACACAATTTTGCGTACATACTAATTGAATTTGAGCTTTCCATATGTTTTAATTAACCTACATAACATTAACTGCACTTTTTGGCATGTATTATATGCATACAACACTTGCCTTGGTTCTAAAGCATGTTCACAATTAAAAGGTTGTAGCATGTAATGTACAACTACAAGATGGCTATCGTGAGTACATTAAGATTGCGAAGAGTAAAAAATATTTAAAAACTTGTCATGTCATCGCATAGATTGGAGAAAAACTTTAATAATTCTCTCCTGGAAACTGGAACTTATTTATGTAGCTGATATCATACAAAAGTTTATATCAGAAGGCGTAAAGTTTTCCTTCTGTAATCTATAGTTTATAATAAGCTTATAGGTCCACATAACTTAGATGAGGTTGTTGGATATGCAAATCTTGATTTTAACTTAATTTTCGTCAAAGAAAAGGCAACAAATAATATCGTGTCTCAAATATTCATTAGTGTTATTATATATTATTATTATAACAATTAAATTCACGGGTCACACTGCATTTTTTTTTTTTGTTTGAAGTCAAAGTTTAATAATTCGAAATTTAAGGAATCTTTCACCAATGTAATACATTTTCAGTTTACTATTTATCACCATTTATCATTTAAATTCTTCACATATACGAAGATGCAAAATTAAATTTAGTATATTATCTGTCACAATAAATTACTCAACGTATCAAAAATCGTTGTTCTATCGTTGTACTATTGGTACATTCGTATCAAAATAATCCTGTCGTAGCTCGAGTTTGCGAATGTCGCGGAAACATAAGGTCGTTCGTTCGTTGAGTTCATTTGCTGCAACATTTTTTAATGTTCTTCTCGATTTCGTTGACACTTTCTTGAAGAATATTTTTATTTGTAACTAAATAAATAAACACATGATGGATAATAAAGTAAGGTCCATATTCTATGTATCGTAAATTATGTTTTGGTTGTAGGCAAACACCTGATGATATGTGACTAAATTTAGATTGGCAGCCATGTGCAGGAAGACACACCGTGGTAACTCCCACAAGATGCACAGGGATCTAATTGTATAAATTCACTGTAAGAAAGTGTTACTTTCGCTTTATCACCCGAGTGATTAGTAAAGTAGTAAATTAAATGGTTTTATAATATTTGATAAAAATTTTAACTCGATCTTTAAATAGAGTTAAAAATGTCATTTAGCCCAAAAGGAGGTTTACCGCCTTTTGGGCTAAATGATGTTGCATTTTAAATTGAAAAAATTACGCTTTTATGACTTATATGATTGTATTTATTTGTTCAATTATTATTTAATAATTCGTTTTTAATTATTTAATAACGTTAGTTACAAAAGCAACTGATCTATGTCGAAGACCTACGTCCAACATGATTTGAATAAATTACATAATTTTTGATCAACTTAGTTAAATAAAGAGTTCTTTGAAGATTGTGCTTTGCTCATATTTTATATCAAAAAATCTTAATAAAGTAAAACGTATAGTACGTTACGTTAACGTGTGTTAAGTCAGTACGTGTTGGCTACAGTGTATTATTATAGGGAGCGTAAAATATTCCTTTCATAAAGGATCCAACTTTTGTGAACCGCCTACCGTCAAAGATATTGGATTCCATGAATGAGACCACACCGCGCCGACCACAAAAGAGACGCGTGATACGAATCGTGGCAAATTGGAGCCTTTCAATACTTCCATAGGTGATGCCCCTTTTGTAACACGCATATAAAATTTTGATCTAAATCTAAAGGTATAAAACTGGCCACGACATGTTCTATTCAACGTAACGTGATAACATTTTTGAGTAACCTTATATGGCTTGAAGGCCCCCGAAAATCATGGCGATAAGTAATTTTTTTTTTAAATTCCTCGAAGTTTTAATGCAGATTTTTTAAAACATATCGATTGTAATAACTCCTTTGTCGTCTAACCAATATATCGTTAGTGACTGTTTCTAAACTTTGGTTTTTATAGTACCTACCAGTAAAAAGAAATGTCAGTTATGTAACCATTAACTGTTAGACCTGACAGAAGAAACACCGTTGATCTGATGAGGAAAATAAATAAGTACTGGTTGGTCATCTAATGTTAAGAAGCGATATATTCATTAGATTTAACAACGACTATTGAATATATAGTTTTATCGAATGATTTAACATAAGTTTATTATAAAATTAACAACGTTCTGTTCCAAAAAATGTCTGCCATTGATTATAATTATGTAGTATTAACTGTTGCACCTGTTGTTATTTACAACTGCAATGGTCCAACAGAAGAGCTTTAGCAAATGCACATCACGTAAGCGGCGCGGTGTTGAACACGGAATCGTTGAGCCGGTGACACAGAGTGACCAATCGATTAGAGCGCACAGAGTAGCTGACCTATATCACAATGCGACCGGTCACTCTATTTCGGAGATATAACAAAGTTAAACATGGTATTGTACGTTTGAAATAGAAATGACCAACCAATAGTAACTGTAATTTATTATTTATATACACGAATACTGTACGTACTGCAACTTTTAATCTTTTATGTATTTTAATATTTTTTTGGTATCACATATTTAAATAATACAGTATTACAGCAACTCAGAAATACGAAAAGTTGCTGTAATCCTGAGATTGTTTTGCTAGTCGAACAAGACCCCACTTCACTCTTTTAATGTTAGTGGGATAGTTTTTTAACCGTCTTTAAATTAGCTGTATTTTTTTGTGTTTCTTCCTAGTAGCTATTGTTGTATTTGACTACCCCGGCATTATAAAAATACATGATAGCTTTTTGTATGTCAAATGTCATGTCAATTATTTAAAACTTTCCAATCGGAATCGCACTTATAAAAGCCATACTCAGAAATGTCTGCCGTATACGTTTTTACGATCTTAATTTCTGGAAAAATTTTGTCCCGAGGTTTTGATAAATATCATTATCATTTTGAATTTATTACCATTTCATTGCCCTTTTAGCGAATGGGAAAGCTCTTTTTTGTAGCGCTTGACATAAGAGTCGAGTATTTTAAACTGGACGCAAACTTTTTTCGCATTCTTCTTATTCTGTTCTGCCAGGTGAACTGTTCTGAGGGGCACTTCGTAATTCATACAATTTACAAAACTGCAATACTACCCAAGTTGTGACTGATGTTTTTATTCAACTTTTCAGTAAGTTCTATACAATGGTCTGTTGTTAGTAAATATAGCCTAGTTTTGAATTCCAAGGTTTGAGTACACTGTCAAATGTATAGACTCTTATTTCAAACAAATTTACAACAAAATTTTTGATGGAAAATAGAGTACTTGGAAAAGATATATACACTTAGGCAGTGTTTCAGCTCGATCTATTATATTTTTCTACAGTAAATATGAAGTTTTAATCACAGTGCTAAAAACATAGGTCATTACGGTACACGACAAGTATTCATGTATTAACTAGTAGTTAGTTCTTACTAAATATACTCTAAAAGTTTAATACTTAACATCTAAGCATCATAGTTCGCAAGTCGCAATGAGTATGATGACGCAGTAATTCCGTTAACAACTTAAGTATTTACTGCTCGGATATGATATTAGCAAGCTTCGCTCTCAGTAGCTACAGCAATAGCCCTTGCTACGTCAGAGACTAACTCAACGCTTACGTATATCTTTAACTTTCTATAAATTTCTACTAAAAATGTGTGTTTATTTAATATCATGAATTAAGTTTTTATAAATTATCGAGAAATTATTTGTGAAGCACTGGGTCAAAAGAGCGACATTCGATTAGTAGTGTAGTATCGATAGTGTTTTTTAACCTTTGAGTTCAAATGATTCAAGGAAGATTAGTAAATAAAGTTTTCCCTTTCATTTAATATTAGCTCTACCACATCATTAATTATAACTTAGGTTAGGTGGTAAATGAGCAGTATAAAAATACATTACTTTATTTATATCCAGTTGCGATCTGAAAGCCGTTGTATTTACATTTTAATTCAAACCTTTGAAGTAAAAATCTTTACGTGACTCTACCGCTGTTTAAAATTCACAACAAGTTAAATAATAGCAATAAACATTCACCAAACCGTTGTTCAATATCATTTACGTTTAACCTGAACTATAACTCATTTGGGCCATTAAAACTTACAAATTGCTTTCACAAATGTAAAATCGAGAGTTACATTTTTACGTCTCGTGAAATCGAATGTAGAATTAATTAATAGTTTCGAACACGCACCGAACAAGTCATTCTCTACAAAACAAGTTTTACTGTTATTGTCACTTAAAAGTTTTTTAATGTTGATAGAATCATTTGTAAAGTTAGCAGTGTTTCCAGCAGTCAATATTTTGCGTAGTAGCATTTAAATAAAATGTAATGGTACCAGGGCACGCGTGGCATTTAATAATCCACTGCGCTATTAACCGTAAAACCAGTGTATCGTTATTTAAACGGAATTTCAAAACAACGTGAAAATGTGAATATGATTGCTAGTGGGGACGATATTAAAACTTAGGCCACTATTATTTTTTTTTAACCACAATCTCACTTCTTGCTAAGTGGTGATGTATTCGAAGGAACATATGACACAGGCGATATTTTCCATTCTTTTCAATTTCCTTCGTAGTTAAAAAGGAGCCAACAGTGTTATATTTGTTTAATGTAGTTCTAAAGATAGGTACGTTCATGTGATATTTATGTGTTTAGATCGTAAACATAATGAATTGCATCCTTTACACCGCTGCGCCCGTAAACTTTCAAGGAAGCAAGATGAAAATAAAAAATGAGTAATTTTACTGATTTCATGAATAGTGATCGAAATGGGTTTTATAAATGTTCTAATGATCCTTTATGTTACCCTATTGCGTTAAGGCTTATGTTTCTAAAAAATGTCTAAATAATTTTAATTACTTGTTGAATATCAAGAATAATATAATAAAAATTTAAATAATTAAAATGCAATAGATTTACGTTCCACCACCACCACCACCACTTCAGCCTAAAATCGTTCACTGTTGGACATAGGCCTCCCTCATTGATCGCGTCATTGAGGGGAAATGTGCCGTAACCGTCACGCTTGGCAGGCGGGTTGGCGATCGCAGTATATTCCACCGTATTAAGAAAAAGGACGCTGCTGCCCGTCCTTCAGTTGTCAAACAGACATGTTCATGCACATAAATGTTTGTCTTGGGAGGGAATCGAACCCACGATCTGCGGCGCGAAATGTCTTGCCACTGCGCCAACCGGTCAGTCGATTTACGTTCACAGTAACAAAAATATGTATGCAGTAATATAATGATAATTTTTCATACCTAGCTATATTTTATAAACGTACTGACAGGTAGTGCGACCTTGACCCCACAGCGCTAAACACCTTTGTAACTCTGTCACCATGACTGCTGCAAGCTACTTCAATTTCTTCAAAGCGTCAGCAATTTTGTGCTGAAATTATATGCGGCGAAATCTATAAAATCGTTGCATTCAAATAAGTATGGGATTTGTTTTAATTAACACATTTTACTGTATTTTTAAGAAAAAAAATCTTAAACTCTTTACTATTATTACTATTACTCTTTACTTACAAAACTGACAATTTTTTCACGAATTACCTAATACCTTTATTTTTTCGACATAGCAATTTAGCTGGAGTCGTGTACAAACAATGAAAATTCTATAACATTGAACACGAAACTCTTCCCGTTATGCGACAAATTGATATTGGAAGTTGTTAGAGGACGCCTAACAGTGTTGAGAAATAACAGAGCACCAACATAAAAGCAAACCGTTTTGACGCTAACAACAATAACCAACAGAGAAATTGTATTGACAACAGTGAAGTTACGGAATATCTTTTTCACGCTCTTTTGTAGCGACGACGACATGATTTTAGATTGTAGTATCCGCTTCAAAGCTTTACATTTTTAGAAAAAAAAAATTTAAAATACTTTTTATGCTTCGTTCACAAATATATATATTCGTAATTTGTTTTTACATACCGTCATATTACTTCATATTATTAGAATACTTCCATTTTTCTATGAGATTTATATTTCCAATGTTTATTATTGGTTATAAGTTAACCTTACACAGCACGTAGTTACTCGACCCAGTAGTTATTTATAGGATGATCCAGTCAACTAGCTAATCTTTAATTTATTTTTTCTTCATCAAACCAAAACCAAAAAGACGTCTGACAACCCATCTAGTTATTGCCTACAGTTTCTCGTAAAGTCAATGTCCTAACATACGAGTAAATTAACGCTACTGACAAAAGTTGTCAAAGCTTGTGATAATATAATATTTCGAAGTTCCTTTAAAGTTGTACGTTCGTAACATAATAGCAGTACACTTTACACAAACCGAAACATACAAGAAATGCTGCAACAAAATTCATCGTAGTAGACGTAGACATTTTGAGTAAAATGTTCATGCCAGTGACGTCGACATGTCACCTGGGAGAGAATATTACACATAACGTAGTAAAGTCTGAAAGGGGAGACTCGTAATTTCATAAAAACAGAGTGCTGGGAATATCGATTGATGGGGTGTGCGGGGTAACGAGGTGCGGAGTACGATGATTTATGCCGCTCGTGACGCGTGCGTGGATTACGACGTAAAATATCATACGCCGATATGGCTTAAGGGAATGTAAGGAAAATATGTATATGAGAGATGTAACGACTTTTAATCGTCTACAAACAACACCCACGTATATTTGCAGTCAGTACAACGTTAAAACATCAACAATTGATAGAACATGATATATAAACCTTTTATGAAAGTTTATATAAACTGAAATGTACGTTTAAATTGTTTAAACTTTCGTGAGACATTATCATAAACTAATTGAGAACGGTTTACCTCACGTATGATCGTTCGGTCACGGTACCAACTAGTTTCGAACCCGTCGGGGGTTCATCTTCAGGGCGAGTGTTTATTTTGTTTTCTTGGATGATTGAAGATGGACCCCCGACGGGATCGAAACTAGTCGGTGTCGGGTCCGGACGATCATACGCGAGTTAAGCCGTTCTTAATTAGTTTGTAGAATGTACGTATTGCTAGCTTTAACGTATTAAATAGGAAGATAGGTAGAGAAAGAAGAGCGATGATGGTAAAGAGATTGGGCTCCTGGCTTATGCATTTATCTCGCAAACCGCTGAGTAATAGCACTTTATGCTGCTTTCCTGTGTTTCTTGTCGAATTGACAAAATTGTGAAGCGACAGTCCTGTGTACGCAGTGCTCCTAAAGGAGCAATTTCATGTTGTCAATATCAAATACTTCTACGAAAGCGATCAACTTAGTACCCCAATTATAACTCAAAAATTATATACGCACCTAATTTTAAGTTAAAAAGGTCTGCAATATACGACGTAGAACTAAAACTTAGCGCCGCTGAACTATCGCTATAAGCACTTTGCGCAGCTGCAAGCAACATCAAATGGCCGCGTCAAATTGATCGTCAAAAATGATGGCGTCAACGGCCAAAGTCGTTTTATGAAGTGAAAATATTTTCACCCTGTTAAATGAAACGTAACGCTTGAGCTTTGATATTACTTGAAAAGTGGGTAAAAAGTAAATGTTTTAGAGAGTGTATTGGTTCATGGTCAAAGGTAAAATTCTTTTTGATAAATAAAGATAAATACCATTGAAAATATGATAAAAACATAGAATAGTAATGACAGTACACATAACCCAGAAGGGTAGGCAGAAATTCTGGATGTCCACTTGGCATACGTCCTGGCATACCTCTCTAGTATCTTCTATATCGATACATCTACGTGTATAAACTCGTCAATTACAGGTACTCCTTATACTGCCAGTCTTTAAGTTTTTCTGGGTTGTCCCTACCAACTTGTGCCACAATGAGTGCACTGTGGTCACATAACATAAATTTATCCTGTCTGTCACCCTCTCTTCTTTAAGTTCCATAATGAGTACTAATGCATATCCATGATAGTAGAGCTATTTTGACAGAGTCATGATTGCCTTTTGAGGATTTTTGGTCTCCAAAGGTAATCAACAGAGTGCAGAAAATTCAGATAGTGATGAACAAATATTTTCACCTACAAAAAAAATGTTAACCTGTCTAAGCTTTCAACTAGAAGAAAGATCTGAAACACATGGATTAAAATTATTTTTCCTAGCACACCTACATTTGAAACCGCTCCTTTGCCATTTAAACTTATCATGGACGTATGTACATGGCGATCTTTACTGTCCTGTTTTGTGTAATTTATTATTATAGGAGCAAGCAAGTAGTTTTAAGATTTTTATTAATCTGAATTATATTGAACTTTGTCATTTATGGACCGATTTTAAACTGCTTTTTGTTGGAAAAGAGATATTTGCAAGTGAGTCCCATTTAACATTGAATGTCATTGAACCTTGGGTTCTGAAGTTATACCGAAAATTTAAATATTGTTAGAATTAAGACAAGCCCTCTTTGGATTTAATGGATTTGTAATGAGACGCACCGTGGCTATAAATGACTTCATGATAAATAAATACATTTATATAAATTTGAAGTCGTTTTTTTTTCTTCTTAAAAGAAAAAGTCAGAAGATTATAGATAATATAGTACATATTGATATCAATATAACATAAACAGGTAGGTATTTGAAAGAAAAGTGTAGAGGGATCTGATATCGTAGGAAATCTATTCGTATTTACAGGAGCTACGCTCGACAATGGGCTTATCTATTTAAATGTAAATACATTTTGATTTTTTGGATTCAATAAAATAACAAGTGGATTCGTCTGTTACTACACTATTTTATTTATTCAATGGCCAAAATGATGCGGAAAAACGTTTACTTCATATATTTATAAGTACGTTATTGGGAATTACTTCTAACGGTACTAAGAGAACATTTGAAAATAATATCACAATATTACGAAGATGTTATAAAAATTACATTTTTATAAATTGTTTTTGTAAAAAAAATATTATTGTCTGTGGATAGTACGAAGTTTAGTGTAATAGTCTTTAACCTATTTTGTTATTGTGATTAGCTCCTGATGGTCTTAAGCGTTATATTAAATAACCTATAACCCTCCTTAATTATTGGGCTATCAAAAGCAAATAAAAATTGTTTAAATCCAGTTTGTGGTTTCCGAAATAAATGCGTACAAACAAACAAATACACACTCTTCAGCTTAATTTTTCTTTATTCACATTTATCATGTTACAATAAATATATTTTTCCAAGACTTACGTCCGTAAGCCAGAGGGGTAGGTAAAGACTACGGATTTCCATTTGGCCAATCCAGGCACACGTCTCTCCCTCCTTCTACATCCCTACATTAGGCATACGAATACACGCTGGTCGGTTACTGGTACTCCTTATATCGCCTTTCTTCAGGATGTCATTAATTTAATCGATATTAATTTTGCTGAGTCGTCCCCTACCAAAACTGCTACTCACTTTTACTATATTTTTATCGTCACTCTCTCTCTCTTCATTCGTCTCTTAAATAGGCCCGAACCATTGAAGCATAACTATCATAATTTTCCCGGTATACTTTCGTAGCATTCATAATTTATTGGAATCCAATAAATATCCAATTTTCCAAACTAATGCGAAATTATGGACCTGGACATGAACATTTGGATATAAATTTAAGCACGCATAAAGTTAATGAATTATGTGGTTACGCATTATGTTGTAATAATTGTTCGAAATAACAGCTGGGAATATGTAGGAACCTTAATGGTAACTTTTTGGTTGATATAGTCATATTAATCTTTTGAGTAGATATATGTTTCTTATTTTCTTTCACGACATCATTCCGTCTACGCGAAACCAATCATTTATCCATTCCTTTCATATATTTGTTTGACTACGATTTTCATTCCATGTATATTTTTTATTCTGTTTCATTCTATTTATAAAGTTCATATATATTTTCAGATGAAATTATAGAACATCAATATAATCCATTGAAATATTATGAATGAGGGTTAAAAAAATCTCATCGAATTGTGGAGAATCCTTAAAATACTCCTACTTATTGTTTCAGTTCACCCAAACCTTGTAATATTGTAGATAGACAAAAAGATGACGACATAAGTGTTAATATAGTTATCTTTAAACTGTGGTTGAAGCTTAAGCTATAATGAATATTATAAATCATTGGAAAATTATGTATAGTCACAAAGTAATTACTTAAAGGCTTACGTCCGAAATTCATTTAATTGTTGGTCCAAGTGTTCGAATATTGCTGTATTGTGTCAAATTTTTTATTTCAATATCTATGACAATAAATTTAGATTAACACAGGAACATTGTCTGTATTTAGAAAGCATGTTTCTTAGATCGTTATTGATGCATGTCAAGGAAATCATTAGCTTAAATTTAAGTACCATGTTTAAAAAGATGTCCTACTACTACTGCACATTATGTTTTACGAGATGTTTAGTATCACAGATAAAACTATATTTGCCGTATTGGACTAATTGCAAGTAATCATTTTGCAACCTTTATGGTGAAAGATGTATAAAGCATTACATCCTTAATGCATAGTGCATTGCAAAGTCTTGCATGCCGTTATCTCTTTTTTAACTTTTACCTCACATATTTACCATTTGTTTCAGGTTTTTATTAATATATGGTCTAGTCCATCTAGTTCATAAAGATCTTATAAATAAATACATGGATATTTTCTGTACAGTATATATATACGTGTAAATTTTTATCGTATCTATTTGAATATAGGAAAAAGGATTAACAATAACATATAAGTTTTATCTATACTAGTACTATATATGTCTATAGTACTCTACAGACTTATATAGTACTAGTCTAATTTAAGTTTTTTGAAAATTTTGATATATATATATTCGTTTATGTCAGACGTCAATTCTACCATTTTTTTAAATTATTGTCTGTCTGACTGTGTGTCACGATTTAACTTGCGAACAGCTTGACCGATCTTAATGATCATTCGTCCATAGTAAGTGCAAGAACATAGTAACACGTGATTACATAAAAGATAGGCTATATAAAAATCTTTCTACCTGTCTTCCCGTTATAACTTAGAAAGCTTTCATAATGAAAATTGGTGTAAAGCAAGAACGCGTCATCCCGTTAAAATAACTCGTATACAATAGTTGTATGTCTCTACTGTATGTCCGCATATGTATGGTCATGTGTGTACAGGTTTTTATAAGGTGATCATTGTAGATTGGTATATAGCAAAAACACGTGATTGCGTAAATGATAGACCATATTAAATGTCAGTAAAACTAATAATAGCCAAAAATACACTTTAATAGCAATATCGGTATTTTCCAGATAACGATTTTTCGAACGCGTACGAAGCCGATGGCAGCCCAAATGTAGCGATGAAGCGAATTCATTAATTGATAAAATCGAATGGGATATACATGGAAGAAGATTCTTATAAAGAACAAGATGAAGCAATTTTAAATTAGATCAATTAACCAGATATGTCCAAATATAGAGACTGACCGTTTGGCGCAGTGGCAAGACACTTGCCTTCCGCACCGCAGGTCGTGGGTTCGATTCCCACCCAAGACAAACTTTTGTGTGCATGAACATGTCTGTTTGTCTTGAGTCTGGATATAAAGACCACCGGAGGACGGGCAGCAGCGTCCTTTTCTTTGTACGCTGGAACATACTGCGATCGCCAACCCGCCTGCCAAGCGTGGCGATTATGGCACATTTCCTCCCAATGATGCGACCAATGGGGGAGGCCTATGTCCATCAGTGGACGATCATAGGCTGAGATGGTGGTCAAAATATAAATTCAGACTTTTTTAATTTTTGCAGGTATAGTTTTATTATTCATTATAATAAAATTTGATATTTTAATTTATTAGAATGAATAAAAAAGAAGAGAATTGAATTAAAAAATCTATCAAAATTTGGATTCGATGGTAAACTTATTTTAAGATTTCTTATTACTCGAATGAAATGAGACATGACACAATTTAAAAGCGAAATTATAGTAAGCGAATTAAGTGTCAAGCGTTTAGTTAATTTATTATTAAACAACTAGTAAATTTCTGCGGGAGATATTGAAGGCGCGTTATTAAAGTTCAACGCAGTCTTGATCTTAAGACTTACTTATAGTTTTATGTGCTATATGTGACCTATAACAAACTACGGATGATGAATTTCAAATGAGCATTGTAATAATTTACAGCAACTATTAATATAAAAAATAAAATCATAGAAATTTTTACAAATATTATAACATAATAATTTAAGAAGTGTCAAGTTTCTTGGCACTTTCGAGCTGATTTATCGGCCAGTTTTCGAGCTTATAATATCAATAATTAAACATGCATTTTATTTCAACTTATTCACTTAAAGTTACATTTTTAACACATCTTAAAGAATAATTCAAATACTCACCATTACGAAACTCCTGACTTAGGGAAGACAGTAAAAGTCCAGGCACATTCACATAATTCGTACACTACACTTAGCACAGAAATCACTCGAAGACCACAAATCGTGAGTACACTGTGACGTTCGTCGTTTATTGACGTTTGCGACAGTTATCATAGAGTCGATTATATAGTCGAAGGTGATGTATCGCTGCGACGGGGCGCGGTCGAGGTACGGGCGGGCGGGCCGCCGCTCTGATACCGTTTGAAAGGTTGCGTTTTGTGCGCATGTCTGGGCGCGCAGCTTCGTCAGAAGATGCGAGCGGGCGTCCCCGAAGAGTGACGAGCTTTGACGAGCTCCGACGAGCTATGACGAACTTTGACGAGTTCACTCGCGTTTCGGGCCTCGTTAACGGTCCCGCTGAAACGTCGCCACAATAAATCGCAGTTAATTCACGTATTATGCTATGGATTTATGAGTGTGTCGGCTTATAACATTGTTTCTTTGAACGGTAATGAGTCTTATTACGGATATTTTTATATTGAAACTTTATAAGCTATTATCGCATGGCTGACGACAAAAACTTACTTTAATATGTTACCAAATGACTTTTGAAAGTCTTAAGCTTAAGCGTGAGGTCCCAGTACAGTTTTGTAGAACGACTGATAGGTAGAAGCGATCTTTTGAGTATTTTGCATTTGGCAATCTCTTAGCCTCATAGATTTCATCTGACAAATGTCATCAAGGAGAACTGTAACATCATCTCATTAAATGAAACTTCTCATAAAACTTCACTACAGGAGTAACAGTGTTATTCATTGCTGATTTATCACAGATGTGTTTTTATATGGTGATGTGGTACTTTATTAAAAATAAAGTAATTGAAATTAAAAGCTGTATAATATGTGTAATTCACAAGTACTTTCTTTCTCCTTTCTTCCATCAAAAATAACGCAAAAATATATATATTGAAAAGGAAATATAAAAAAAAAATTAAAATTACATATATGTCTCGTAAACACTATTTTACATTTTTTACCATATGCATATTGTCAAAGCAATTTATGAAATTTTTGTAAAACAAATCGAATAACTGTGGGAGCCGAACAAACCAATTAATTATAAGCCAAGACTAGGTTACAACTAACTATATTCGAGTACTACTACTACTAGGATCAGTTCTAGAGAGTCCGCACTGAAGTTACATAATCCTATTAGTCCACTTTCGAGCATATGTATAGTTTTTATCCCTTTGCTGCAGATATTTTTCTAATTGTTTTGATTTAATGTTTAATGTTGTAAACTAACAAATAGTTTTTAACATTTTGTTCTACGGGACGACTCTGGCGAATTAATATCAATGAAATGTGTGACACACTAAAGGAAGGTAGTATGAATTAATATGAGCTTGTGTGCGTTGATGCATGATTATAGAAGAAGCGGGACAGTTGTACCAGGACCAAGTCCAACGAATATTCATAATTTCTGCTAATAATTTAACATAAGGGCGGAAGAGTCCTGGGTCCTGCAATACGGGTCACGAGCCTAGTGTAAGACCCAGACGTGTCATATTTGTACATTACCTGTTTTTTTTTGTTTGGTGCCTAAATAAACGTTTTTATTATTACTATTTATTTGTTTGTCTGTTTGTTCGTTAGTTCGTTCGTTAGTTCGTTCATTCGTTCGTTCATCCTTCCGTCCGTTCCTTAGTTCGTTCGTTCGTTCATACATTAATTAATTAATTCATTTATTTATTTATTAATTTTAAACGGGTGTTAAAATTATAACAATATATATTTTTTTATTTATTTCTTCAGCTTAAAATAATTAAATAGATATATTTTGACCCACAAAACCATGTTGATGGTTTGAGTGTGGGGTCGAGACTTCGTACATTTTGCATATTCAAGACAATAGAAGTACATAACAAAAAAAGACAAGATAATATAATAAAATGAAAATAAAAAAGTACATTTTTTTATTTAACCTGTTAAAGAAATTAAATATTGTAGTTTAAGTTTTATTTTAAATACTTTTTATTTTTTTCTTGTCGAATGTACATCTTTTCAGTCTCACCACGATAGGTTGGCATTTTGCCTAAAACTTACCAAATATGATTATGATTGTTCCTGTTACGATTACCTGGATATATAAAATGAAAAACTCGTGATACAAATGTCCTATTTAACTAACGTTATACGTATTTTAGGGTCACCAGAAATATCTTTAGTCATAATTTTCAAATTAAAGTATTTCGGTGGCTGCCAATTAGTCGACTAACTTTAACCACATTTTTGCCATAGATTTTGTATTTAATCATCGTGTATATGTTACTGTATTAATTTAGTCATATATCGTAACTAAGCGAGTCGATTTATCTACATTGCAAATGATGTCGATTGATACGAAAGTCAGAAGTGCTTGGATCATTTGTTACTAGGTCTTGAATCTAATCCATATTCAGTTAGATCTAATTCGTTATTCCGTTTGCGCTACAATTGATTCCTAGACAGGAATGGACTGTAGTATATTGAATTTGATTAATTGATTTCGTTTATGTAATAAATCTTATAAAACACTAGATATATTTACATGGTCCTTACTCGGTTGTATTTATAAAATGAAATAACAACTAATAACTTGTTCATCTTCCTGCCCTTTTCCCACTTGCGTAGAGTCGGCACAGTATGTACTTCTCTTTCATATATCCTGGACTCCTTTGTAGTCCATACTGTAACTGGTTTTGGCTATAGTTTTAATTTAATATATATAATTATATAAGGTATTTAATATGACAGTATAAAATAGCGCAAAGTACACAAAATTTGATTTGAATTGAATGGATTGATTTCGCCAGAAGCTGGGGGTTCCGCTGCAGCCTGAAGTTCAAGTGTTAATGTTACATATTGATTTCTTTGAACAGCACAGAAGATGTAAGCAGCCCAACATTAGACTCGGGTTCAATGGGTATTCCAATCTGTGCGTAGTTGCAGAT
>DWLR01001911.1:0-16787 GCA_018246295.1 Papilio alexanor hazarajatica
ACGCCTGTCTTCTGTGAGGTCGTGGTATTTCACCGGTCGAGCGGGCCATTCGTGCAACAGATGTTATTGTTGCGGACACTACAACTGTTAAATATTATAAATAAATATTTGTCCACTTTTCTCTCTTTTCTAGATTGATCTAATTATTTGTATATGTCATTCAATAAAACGACGTCTTGCTTGTTTAGTTTTCTTTGTTAAAATCTATTGCTTGATTATACCGTAGACGTAAACGGAATAAGCCGATTCTTCATTAACGTATAAAATAAATGTATTTAGTCATTACATAGCTGCCTACCCGCGTTAACTAATCGCCTTGTTGTTGTTTATTTTCCGGCAGTAACAAAACATAAGTGACCGCACACTCGTTAGCTTCGGAAAAAACTATTAAAATTAATGACATGCAATTATTATTAATGGCTCATTGTAACCTGAATATGATAAGACGCAGGTAATCGCAACGAACTAAAACTATATATATTTATAACTCTGATAAAATATCAGCAATTAAATAAGACTTCCATAGCTTAGTCACTGCGTACCCGAATTAAAAGTGGGTCGTAGCTTCGATTCCCACAAGCTCGTAGCAGCTCGCGTTTTAGGATGCTGCAATGCATGCAATGTGTCCGGCCCGTTGCCATTTAAGTTTTGCAATTGGGGTAATGCCGTTTTTTTATTCTGTTGCGGGTCACGTCATTCCTAATACAATATTAGGATCAGGGGACCGATCTTTATTGTGACAAATAGTGTAGGCCTACACCCTGCAGTGGATGATTAATGGCTGAACCAAACGAACATACGAGTATATGGCTTGTTTCAATCAAAATTCCCAAAAACAGTAACAATGATGACAACTCACGTTTGACGCTTAATTTCTCATAAATTCCAGAATGTTTACGGAAACTAACCTTTTCCCATAATACCTTATAGAATTAGGTTTCCATAGCACACAATTTCCACACAATTACAACATTTCCGTTAAAATGTACATTTCTAACCTTACGTCACTTTTTATAACGCGTCATTTATCTGTGCATAATTAGTGATAACAACTGACTCGTATACAAGAAATTAAATGAATGTTTGAAAGAGCGGATACAGATAATGTAAAATATGCAATTTTTCCGTATTGTAGTCGTATTGTTGTAGTACATCAGCTTTAATAATAAATTTATAAAAACATAACATTATAAACAAAATTAATTCTCATTTAGAAATACAATAATGTAACTATTATATTTTCGTGATTAAATTTGTTAAGCAAAATCTTTGTAAAATTTTAATGTACGCCTTCCTCCACACCATTGTGAGCTAAACCCCATAGAACTAATCTGGGCACAAGTGAAAATGTACGTAGCTCACAATAATAAATAATAATAATAATAATAATAATTTGGCCAACGTCAAACAAATTTTAGAGGAAGGCTTGTCGAGAATTGGATCCATAGAGTGGCAGAGGTGCATAGCCCACGTTATAAAAGAAGACGACCAGATGTCGGCCTTAGACGGCATTGTCGATGTATTTACCGATAATTTAAAAGAACAATTTTTTATACATGTGCCAGAAAATGCATCAACAGGTGAAGACAAATTATCGGAATAATCGGTATTAAAGTAATTCTGATATTTATTCTTCACTTGTTTATATTTTAGAATAACAGAAGAGTAAACTTGTGTATCTTTAAATTAAATTTACTTATTCTCTTCAATTTGTTTAAATATATATTTGAATTAACTTTTTAAGAATTGTTTAAAATGATAACATTAAATTTTAGTATTCCATACGTACATCATTCATTTCGTTCACTTGAATGGTAACATCACTAAAATAGCGTTTTGGCCACCTTTTTTTAGTAAGTGACGTTTGTTTATACAATTTGGAGCTTGGTTTGGAACAAACGATAGCAACCACACTTTTCATTTACTTATGTTATGTATATTTTATGCATTTGCAGACACCATTCTTCTAGTCATACAAAAAACATAGATTTAAATAACTTTATCGAGTAACTCTTTAATTTATAGGAGGAGATGACGGGCTTACGTTTAGCACAGTCGATCCCATATCTCTCAGATCTTTTACAACCATACATCTTCAGTTACTGATATTACTGATATAATACTGCCATCACTGTCACACATTTCTGCAACAAAAATTTGCCTTGAAACATTTCATTCGTGACGAAATACTCATTTATTACATATTTAATAACAGTTATCCGGATACCACTAGCATACCTTCCTCACATAAATAACGAACGAGGGTGATTAATGAATACAAGTATGCTAACTGTCACTGTTGTTTCTTAGGGTCTGTATGAAGAGTCTAGGTTTTCCCCGTTGTAGATAATCGACGGAGTAACTTGCCAAGACTTGATATAGACTGTAAATTACCATAAAATAACCTTTGTTGTACTCTGGTCGTACGATTAAACTGTCTCTGAAAAAATTTCAAATGAAATTCTAATAATTAATTGGGCACAAAAACTTCGACTACCAGTTTTCGTGTTATTATTGTTCCAGAGACTTCATTCTAGACTTTTAAATAATGTTTTTTGTTTTATATTGTTTGTAAATTATCAAGGATTTTTTTTATTTTTAAGCTTCAAAAATAAGCAATTTTCGTAATCGATGTTGTTTTATTTATAATATTGAACAAGTTGAGTAACTTAGTAACTGAAACTTAGTAACTATATCATACGATTGCGTTTCGGCATCGTCTGCCCGGTGACAAACTACTGCAGCGTAACGTGGATCTCGCGCAGGCGCTCCATTGAGAATATTGATCTATGCGCAGGTTCTACTTTCGTATACTTTCCTTTAAAGATATCAAACAAATTCAGTTTAAATTTTTTATTTTTCGAACACGTAGCCTATTGCTGAAGTCGTTTTATCAATGATGTAATTAATTTTTAGTCATTACACGATTCTATAATACTATACAATCTAGATTTTTAAATAAATTCGGATTGTGCATTTTTAGAATAAAAAAAAATCACTTTCATAGAAGATTGTAAGGGGTTCCTCTAATAATATTACAATATGATCATATTGCAAATTAAAAGTATATTGAAAAGTGCAAAGGAGTGTAAGTTATTTTCCTTAGGGCCTTTGAACTTATACATACTTTCAAATGGAAAGGTGATTTTAGTGTCATTCGATCGAATGACAAATGATTTTCACGTTTCATTCAGTCGGAGAATGAATGAGAGTGATTATTGACCGGAGACATGATGTTTATTTTTAATTCGCAAATTATACACATGACGTCAGAAAGTCACGAAAAATGTTACTGATTAATTTCAATACAACAATGAATGTCTTGCTAAAAATAACTTTCTTGTAATGTGTATATAAATTCGTTATGTTTTTGAATCAAAAAATAAGTTTCTTGCTCACTTGTGTTGTTAGTTCGAACAAGTTGTATTCAAGATATTAAGGACAGTATAAAAGTAAACGCAATCCACAAAGACATCATAAGAATTCCACCTACGTCATTTATCACCGCTTTATTTATTATTAGCTATAAAGTGGATAATGTTGACAACTTTAGTTAGATATCATTCATCTCTAATCATTACAAAACCAAGATCAAGGTTTATTTTGAACTTTTCATAAAATCACACTCACAATCACATTACATTCTTTTTTGTTTGTTCTATTGTGTTGTTGTTACAACACAATAGAACAAATAACAAATTGTATACAAGAACAGGTAATTGTTGAAACTTTTTTCAGCTTCATAATTAATTTGTAACTTATAAATTAAAAATTCAAATAGCTGACGAAAGAAAAAATATTGTACTTAGATTTTCTGCCATTTTCGATGTTCTATTCCATAGACGATTTATCTGGTCATAAAAATTGGACATTGGAATAAATTGTGCTATGTTTTTATAAGCAAATATTGTGATTTATTGTTTAACAGATAAAAAGACTAACAATTTAGTAGTTGCAATATCGTAATTGCGAAGTGTTTGTCGAGTATTCATTTCTTTACTATTCTTGTATATCTGCACATTTATATATCTATATCTATATATAAATAATAAAAATATAACTGATTGGATTTACAGACGTACATAGAAAATATATAAGAAAAACTGTTATAGAGGGGAAGGTATATTAGATTATTATTGTTAGAATTAATTATTGTTAGAAATTTTGCCCGTTTGCCGGGTTATCTGTGAGTTTGTGCGCGCTTATCTCAGAAATAGCTCAACCGATTTGGATGCGGCTTGAACTAATGTATTGTCGTTAGCTTCAATCAACATTAAGTATTTATTTCAACGCAATCAGTGCATAAATGAAAAAGTTATCTATTTAAATCATCATATTAAACATAACTATTCTTCGAAAAAAAAAAATACTGTAAAATAACTTAAATTTTAGTTCAATATATATAATATGCTATAAAATAATGATGGTTGAAAGACAATTTAAAGTTAAACATGGTCATTTTGTACTTGCCAATGTAATTTGATCTCACATCTGTATAAAATTTGATTGGTCGTCGTTTGTATCTGATTTGATTTTTGATTGGTCATGGGCTCGTTCAGTGTCAATCCAAATTATCTGTGTTATGTTTTGGTTATTAAAAAAATTGTATAATATAAAAAAATGGGTATAATATATAATGCCGTGCGATGCCGGGGCGATTCCCTAGTACAGAATAATTCATCTTTAGATACCATCAACAAATTAACAATTACAACAATTACAACAATTATAATAACAACGATAATCTTTGTTTTTTTTTCTCTTGGTGAGTCAAGTTCATTCTAATGATAATTAGTTATTGTTATTCATCAATGAAAGAGGTAAAAAAAAGTTAATTTTATCAGTTATTTAAAATAATTGGACCAATAAGAGCATTGTTTGTATTCAAAAGTAGTCCTGTTTATACAGTTCTGTAGAAAATGACATGGTACATTTTGTGGACTTTTAAATACCTCTGCTCACCCCGCTGCGTGGAGAGCGTGCAAATGTGATGTGTCATTTTCTTCCGCAATAATAAAGGTCGCTTAAACGGCTAATTCCATGATTATAATTGCATTACGTTACTCCTTTGATTAACTTACCTCACTACGGTTCTACGTTACGCACGTTAGACGTAGACTTGTTATCGACATCGGCAGGCTGATTATAGTCCGCGCCGACCTGCGCCGCGTTACTATTAAATGACTATGGGTCAATACGCCAGGGTTGTCCCCAGCGTATCAGATAAGTAAATATGTCACAAATTATTAACATAATCAAAACCGACTTCAAATGTATGTAATATTATTTATAAACCATTAAATAATTTATAGCCGTGGTACGTCTCATTACAAATTAATTAAGACCAAATAGGGATTGTCTTAAATCTAGCAATATAACACTTATTGCTATATCTTCGGAACCCCAGATTCTATGACATTTAAAAATAAATTCGGCCCACTTGCGAATGTGCCATTTCCAACCGTTTTTTTTTTAAAATTCGATTTCATAAATGACAAAGTTCTGAGATATCAAATATACCCAATAATACAAGCGAATTGAGAACCTCCTCATTCACAACAACAATTAATACAATACAAAATTAATATTACATTTGGAATGTACAACAAAAAGAATGATTATTTAATTTTGAATTCTTTAAAAAAAAATCTAAACAGCAAAATGTGATTTTGTTTACGAATAATACTACGAGAAGGATCGACCTAAGAAGTACCAGCTTCAAAGACCTCACAGAAATGTGGAATCTGAACTGAATTTTAAATGCACAAAAATGTAACCCGTTATCTAATAAAACTATAATCATATTTACTTATGTTTACAATGTTTCGGTAAATTTAAATTCCAACTCTAATATACCGAATTCAGACTGAAGACCGAACTTGGTGTTGTAAACCTATATCGATAAAATGACAACCCTAATTAATGCAACCTCGTGCGAATAAACGCGGAATTCCCTCGAGCGGTCCGGCTACTTCGATCGTCATCCGCTGACGTAGCAGACATCTCTCAACAGGATTGCCACCATGATGCATTCTGTTCAAGTTTTTTTTTTCTCAATGGTCTGAGACCTTCTAAAGAGGTCGAACTCATGGAATTTTTTTCCTTTTTGCACCAACGGAATATGCAAGATATTAAAATCCTAACGGCAAATGTTACAATAGACCATTTTCAATAAACAGTAATGAGTTTTTATTCTGAATAATTGTCGATATTTATTAGTAATTTCATAATTACAATTTATAATTAATTTTATAACTATAACAGACAAACAAATAAATGATTTGTTTTAAAATGGTGATTAAGGTAAAGAAATGAAAAATAAACGACGATGGTATCACAACGTGAGAAGTAATGACAACTTAATTTGACTAATGAGGAAAGAATTGCAAAAATCAGTTCAATCAGTAGTTTCTGCTGTTACAACACTTTTATTTCCTTTTCAAAGACCAAGTAACCTTGACTTTGGGATAAACTGTAACTACTAAAGTGTAAAGACATTACGACGCACACAGGTTTATTACATAATTAGGAAAAGTAAGCGTCTTTGGCACACTGGTGCGAATGCTAGTTACATTCGACATACTAGCGATAATCGCTACAAAGACTTGGTCGTCGATAATCTAAGAAAATCTAATTTATGATTTTATGTGGAATAAAATGACCATATTACGTAGTTATATACACATACATTAAACGTTTAAATGTTTGTTCATTGTTTGTCGCGTATCAATTGTAAAGAAAGCAATGAAAATGAAACCTAAGTTTTCGACACGACATTTTAAATTAGATTTTTTACCAGAACTATATCAAAATTATTTATTTCAACTGATCAAAGCATTGCAAATGCTTAAATTTGTTTCATTGCATTATATGTAATACAATTATAAGCCGTGTAACAAAACTAAATTGATAGAATCGAAACGATAGCAAGTAACATTTGTTCGCCTTGGCTACGCTATGCATCGTGCTTTAAGTCGATCGTTGTATACCAAACAGAAAGTAACATTTTACCGAAATCTCGGATACAGTTGCAAGTCTGTGTGTTATGTTTCCGTTTCCTGGGAATTCATGACAGACAACAAAATACTCGTATGGGGCGTTTATTACGTCCCGTGAAGAGATTTGAAGGTTACAATAGGTCGAACAGTTATTGATCCAATAAGGAGAAAGCATCATTTTGGTATCAGAGTGACAGATAGAGAAATATTTTGAGAACCTGAAGAAAAATGTCAATGTGTAGACTTAAAAATTTGCTTGTTTCTTAATTTACAAAGCGCAACATTAATGCATTTTTCAGTGTCTTCTTTAGTTTAATGAATTTTGTTCTTGTTTTACCTTGAAACAAAGTGAATCGTACATTAGTAGCCTATTTAATTAAAATGAATAAGTTGTCCGTGTTTTCTTGAATTTTTAAAAACAATGAAAACTACGTGCAACCAAAAAAATGAACAGCCGCAGCGTAATACACGCATGCTGCAGCTCGTGGACCGGGCGCTACCGTGTTCATAATATAGAATAATGTCCATTTTGTTTGTCGATTTTTATCGTCTTCAAAAATAGAGGAAGATCAATGAGGAGGGAAGGTTTACGCAATTTATTAAGGTTATGTGTAAATCGACCATAACATTAAGACGTTGATTTTTGATAAAGCCGTAGTACATATTATGTCCGAAAAAAATATAACATGCTCTGCTATCAGTGCGAAGCCGGGGCCGGTCGCTAGTCTTTAATGTAAGTAACACAAGTCGTGAGGTTTTATATATTTTATAAATCCTGTTTTCATTCTGGCGCTTAATTGATGATGTCATCTTTAAATCTTTTTCTTGACATCATCGATTATTTGGATCAAAAACTACATTTTTATAAAATATAAATTTTACGTACGTATAAATGTCTTTTTTTTATACACAAAGGAAGAAAAGCACACAATATATAAAGTGTTGTACATTACTTATTGTGTACGTTTTTTTCCTTATCTTAATATTTGAATGTAACATTTGATTACTTTTGTTTGATTGAGAAATTTCTCTTTTCTGAAAATAATTGATTTTTCAATACTGTTACCAGGGTGTCAGGGTTCATTTGTCTGTTCTTGAATGATTTCATATTGTTTGTTCCGGGACCTCCAAAGGAGCGCACAGAAACCCTTTAATGTTCACTAAAGACCACGCCTTGTTGCCGTCCCCCCGGGATTGTTTTACGCTCGGGATCTCCACCCTAACCGCCAACCAACCCCAATTTTGTAAGCCCTATGATAATATTTATTAAAAAAAAGGAATATGTTTCTTGGTTCAAATTTGATTCTTTCGTCTTCATCACTCTAAAATATTTAAGTTGTTTTTACTCTATTTCTAATCTCTCTCTATGGTGCTTATTTCTTTCTATGCCCACCTGTTTAAATTTCAATGTTAAAAAGTAAATTTATATTCAATACACCAAAGACGTGGGGGCTTTTTGGACATTGAGTGTGACGCAAACGCAGCTTGCAATAAAAATTGTTTGTGAGTTCGAGCGCCAGAACATTTCTTGTCATACTAAGCGAAAATTATGGACTCATATACCAAACTTAGTGTGAAGCCACAAAGAAGAATGAATAAAAGTATTCACACCCTTATTTCGAGTTCTAGAAGGAGTAGAGCCGTTTTCTTTACTTCGTTTAAGTTAGGCGTGGCATTACCATGACGCTTGAGGGAGGAGCAAATACAAGGCATAAAGAAAGTAAATCTTTATGCCTTTATTAAAGTTATTATCTAACTTTTCGTTATCATTATATGTACTTTATAATTTAATTTACAATACCATCGTTAATTATCAATTGCGTGTCGCAAGTTACATTTTTCTGCGGCGAAAGTGCACTTGACACGGAATAACCCACATTCTATTAATGCTAAATCATTTTGTATGACGTCACTAATAAAAATTATACATGGAAAAATACACCTTTAAACGATACCCTCGCCATTTCACAAAGAATTTAATACGCGCAGTTTATTAAAAAAAAAGAACAGGTTGTATATACATGTACGCACACTTGCTCGGCAAATTACAACAGTGTGCGTTGCGAAATTTTATATAACCTCAAGAAATGTAAAGCGAGATCTCATTAGATGGCCGAGCGACTGACCGCCGCGGACATATTGTATTAAAAATAAACAATATTTTTAATCTGTGTGCGAAGTGGCGCGAATGTCGAATTGCGCGCGGAAAACTATATGACATTTTATTGCATGTTTTTAAAAATCGTATGACTCCGTGAATAGTGAAAATTCTATATGTGATTGTTGAGATATTATGTGGCTGAATTTTACATCTTTTTTATATGGTGCCATAATTGAATAACCTAAATGGTGCAATGAAAATACTGTAACCAAAGTTAAATAATAGTTTGAGGCCATTGAACTAATTTAATAATACGTAGAAATAAATGATATCTTGATATAATTCGAATGTAGTTCGTGATCAAACATTCTATGTAGTGCAATTAAAATCACATTAAAATAAGCTATCTAATACACGTCAGTGGTAACTAAATTCACTAGACACAGACTAAAGTGACAAGCACAAAATGAAGGATTTGGCTCAGATATGGAGCAAGTTCGCCGGGAGACAGTATGCGTCAGTGAATACGGCAGAAAAAGAACTAAGAGATCTGTCACATAACAGACTAAAGAGAGCAGACATCGATGTGTCGAGTTTCGAACAGAATTTTTCGGAGTGCGAAGGACTCAATAACAAGTTTACCGAGGAATTTGACTTCGCTGACAGGAAGGATGCCATAATAAACAGATTGTTTGAAAGGCGGAAAAAAGGACAAATTGCTAGACAGCCTAAATGTAAGTATATATTCAATTTTACATTTTTTCTGTTTATAAAAAAAAACCTGGTGGTAGGTACAAATATAAATAATTTATTACAATATTTTTATAGATCCAAAGATTAAAGCTTGATACCGTTGGTAGACCTACATTTCTGATTTATACTTTTAACAAAACAGCGCAGTTATCAAATTTGGTCAAGATTCGCAATCTTTCCTGTTTATACGTAAATAAATTGTGCTTAAAAAAGCCCAACAGCACGAAAGTTATGATACGAAATAATTTAAAGGATCTCGATCGATTTTATTTACAGATAGTTATGTAAAATAATTTAGGAAAATAATTGAACATTTCTTTACTATTCATGTATTTGATTTATACAATTAATCATTGATTTCAAAATCACGACATATTTGACTGATATTATTTTTGAGGGTCCAGAGCCAATGTATACACATTACCAGGAAGTGTCCGAACAGTGACACTGTTTTTATGAGTTCGAACCCTAAGGCAAAACTCCAACATAAACCTTCCATATAACATTTTCGGGTGACTGAATATAGTGCGCGAGACAATATAAAACTGGTTAAATGAAATCCAAAAAAACATGTCGAATGATTTTCGTCTGACATAAAAACTTGCAGGGACTGAATAAAATTAACATAACGAGATTAAAAACTAAAACGTCTCAAAGACTAACGCCTAGTTATTGTACCGCATAATGACTAAAATAATAATTTATTGTAAGAAATATTAGAATAACAATTTATTTTTAGAAAGAAAAATGGATCAAAAAGTAACTGCACGTGACCAATATTTTTATAGCTATTCGCCACGGCTTTGCTCGCGTAGATACATACAATATACTAGAGTAAACAAAATAACCTATATATCTCGCTACTAAGCCCTACTCTTTAGATGAATAATTTTTAAAATCGGTTTAGGTTCGGTGAGTTTCGAAGTTCCGATATTCAATTTTTTTCCCTTTATCGTATTACAAGAGATTATTATCGTGGAATACTGAATTTCACCTGCGAGACGACGAACAAGTAGAGCTATATTTATATATCATCATCAGCCTACATCTATTGGCATAAAGCCTGATTGAAGACTGGCTGAAGACTAAGATTGACTGACACATTGACTGTTTATATAGCGTTGTAAGCATGGGAAATGAAGACAATTGATTTTGTTTTGTCTTCTATGAAATTATTTTGGCGGTTTCCCTCCTTGTCTTTAAGTTCTAATATCTCTCTATGTTCTTCTCTATTCAATTTAAAATAAACAAATTTTAAAGCAATATGTAAAAATATGTAAGATATTTGATAACGTTGGTCAGAACATGTAAGCTTTGAGTATATCTTAACAAAGAGCTAATTGCGGAAGCGGAAGCCGCGCTCGAATATAGTCCACGCGATACCACTGTATGGAAAAACATAGTTACATATAGGAATGAATAATTAATGTATTGAAAACATATTTTGTACAAGAAAAACAAATGTGTTAATGTATTGAAAATATATGCATACATGTATTTTGTAGAATTTCTTTATTATTTTATAATAATAAGATAATTTATTGTTTGAAAGTTGTGGTGTCTTTAAATTTATAAATAAAAACTATGTGGCATTGATCATGAAAGTCCATTGTAAGACTCCATAAGTCTTAAAGTTATTGCTTAGTAAGACACTAGACCAACAACACTCATATTCCTGTCACAAATGTTGACATAACTGAACAGAGATTGTGATTTTCTACGTTAAAAGTCAAGATAGACTCGAATAGTGAGTTACGTAAAATATCAAGTTAGGTAAAATGGCGGTAGGAGTAAGGTTCTAAGTTCTATTTTGACATATTATCGTAAGACTTGGGGTTTTTTCTTTGTCTTGTCTCGATTAAAATGACTTGTTAATTCGCCATTTCCCGCTACATGCCCTACAAGGTAAAATGAATACGCGATGTTAATACATTATTCATAAAAGAATAAACATTGTACTAAAATGGTCTTAGGATTGTGGATAAATCTTCTGCTTTTTCTAATGCTAGTGTGTATTCTATCGAACAAAAGAAACCCCAATGGCTTAGACTGCGGTCTGCGAAATTCAAGGTTCGAATCTATCATTCGAGTTTTATTGTGATTTACCTCCTAGTACAACAAAGAGATGCTGAAACCTTAATATGCTATGAATTAAATTTGCTACCAAATTTCTAAGTTTCAAAGTTCGTTGAACTTTTTTCCTTACAATGCGTTATATTAATTGAAAACGAGCGCAGATTTTACTATGAGGTCAGATGTGTGCCAACTGAATTATTAAAAGGTATAGGTACTTTGAATTTAGTTTTTCGTTGTCTTATATATGGCACAAGAAGGATGTTTTCAAAGACAACAACCACTTAATAAATACACCTGGGTTCAATATTTAGGACCTAATGTAGTTAGGGCTAAAGATGACAGAGCTTTTTATTTTTTAATAATGCTTTTAAAAAGTACGAAGTCAGAAAAATAAAATAAAAATTCACAATGTTCAAGTTTGGATTATGTCATTGAACATAAGAATTATTATAATTGAAATATAAAAAATAATTTAATATATCAATTGCTTATTTATTTTCCTGATAAATGCGACATATTATATAGAAACCTGTTTGTCTAAGCACTAAAATGTAAAAAGTAGGCTGATCTTTATCTTTCTTTCAAAACCCTTACATATTTTTATTTACATAGATTTAATGTCAAACTGTACAAGGTTTAGAAGATTCTCAGTGTGATAACAAATTAGTGTGTCGCATATATTCTCATCTAAAGTGAAAATTCTTGTCCAGCCATAGATCGTTATTTCCATAATCATAACCTGCCGCCACTTTTACTATTTTCATTTTTCACGTTTATCAGTGGATCGGGATCAATATCATGGACGTCTGTAATTTGAAAAGCGGTTATCATGTTTTAATCGAGTTTTCCCTCACGTTAGAGATAGCATCTCGACGTGTAGATAGTAATTATAATTAGAAATCTGCTTAGAAATTTAATATCGCCTTTAATGGTAATAATACTGACATGGTATAGTCACACATGGTACGGGGACAGTACAGATGGCTGTTAGCTTCTCAAATGGTCGTCATTTCAAATTCAAAGTCATGTTCAAAGTCATCAGTCACGTTATTAATATATCTCGATTTTGTTCTTAAAATTATCAATGACTTTAAAATAATTTGTCTACTCACGTTTATTTTCCCATCTAAAAAAAAGTATGAATCGCTGATGCTTTTTCGAACTTATGGAAAGCAGATTTTTTTTATAAAATGGCAATAATGAATTGAAAATTGTAAAGACAGTTTATGAATGTCTCACTTCTTTTTTGGATCCAGAAATAAAAAAAATTATGATGATAACAATTACCTCTCACCTCTCTAAACCGATAGAGTTCAAAAACGGAATAGTTGACGTATATAAATATATTTAACTAATAAAAGAACTGCACGAATTTCTCATAGTTTTTAGACATTCGAAGGTCTTAATGTTATACGACGTTGAGTTAGAACCGCAATTAAATAATATTTTCGCATAAATCAATCCGCAACCGCGAGCAACGGGGTTTAATTGCAACGGCACTGGACCCACATCCCATTCAACCGACCAGTTTCGTAATGCCTTTATTAACTTCGAATATCCGTGCCAGAAATTTCTAGAGTCAATTTCAACACCGCGGTGTTTTTAAAAAGCTTTTTAATATTTACTACCTAATCATTTTTTAATTGTGAATAATTATAGATTATTTTATAGCATGCAGATATTTTTATACTTACCTAATGTCAAAAACAAAATTGTTTAAGCCGTGATAATCCAAACTGTCTTTTGTTCTCGCTTACCAGTGTTGCTGACCCTAAAATCATTGTAGAGGGTTCATAGTTCTTGAAAGGATTATCAGGTTTTTGCAATGAAAGAAATAACGTTAATTATCATAGGCTACCCAATAATGGAGATTCCCTAGAACTAGATATATATTACATCCATTGTAGGTACACCTTTAGGCCACCAGCCTTTAGGCTTTAGAAGTACATTCTATATTCTACATAAATGTAGAAAAGAGGACCTACGTAAAAAAGGGATAGGAAAAATACCACATCCTCATAGAAGATAGGCGTGAAGGAGAAGTTTTCTGCATTCTGTCTGATGGGTGAGGTGCCGGAGGCCCAAATCTAGCCCTTTTCCCGTTCCCATATTCATTTATTAACAGTGGTAGAGTCCGCAACAACATCTGTTGCACGAATGGCTCGATCGACCGGTGAAATACCACGACCTCACAGAAGACAGGCGTGAAGTAGAAGTATTCTACGTTTCGTCTGAGGAGTGAAGTGCCGGAGGCCTAATTTTAGTTCTCTTACCTTTTTACACATTTCAATAAGGAAAGGATGGGAAGGGGATAGATAGGAGAAGGAATGTTCATTTTTATGTATATTCCTTTCTCTGTCTACTAAAGGTAGGCAACGCATCTGCAACTCGCGATTGCTTGTTGCAGATGTCTATGGGTAGCGGTCACTTAGGTGACCGCTTGCTCGTTTGCCACCTACTTGTATACAAAAAAATGTGTAGCTCACTTAATTTCTTGCCTTCGTGTTTTGTTTTAGGCGGCCAAGTTTTAATACTTCTCATATACACATGTTCCCTTTTAGAATTTGTTCTACGTTTGTTGAAACATTTTAAACTTTTTTTTTTTGGGAAATTGTTTCTTTTTTATACTAGCCTATGCCAGCGACGCTTATCTTAATTTTCTGTATTATCACGGCCTGTCGCTTCCTGATTTAAGTGATACTGTACCCAGATATTTAGCAGGTCCTTAACCTTTTGACTGTAATTACAGCTGACCGTAGGTCGATCATATCAATGTCACAGAAAAATTTCTTGATACGCATTTTTTACCTCAATTTCATTTATAGCCTTGGAAAAATTTAGAATATGTGTCAGATGTCAGAATTTTTCTTCGGTTTGTCCTAATAAATTATGACATAGGTATTATTTTAAAGGTTAGTGGTTGACTGATTGATGTCAGTCTTTCACACTATGATTACTGTCAAACTCAAAAGTAAATATTAACTTAAATAGTTTTAAACACAACAAAGGGACAATATTAAGAGGACTGTGACTGATATTTAATGAACAATTCTTACATAGCATTTACATCCATAACCCAGAGTGGTAAACAGATATTACGAATTTCGATTTACCACGATTCTGGTAAACCTCTTTTGCCTCTTCTACATCCATACAGCTCACACAAGCTCGTCGGTTACGAGTACTCCTTATATCGCCTTTCTTTAGGAGCCCATTAATTAAATCGTTTATGTTTTTCTGGGAAATCCCCTCCCAACTCAATAAATACCTATATATTAAAGCTACTAACTATAGTTACATAGAGTAGTTAAGCTATTTGAGGCTATCTATTTTATTTCTTTGTTAAAGTCTGTATTGGTGGTATTCCTGAAAAAAAAAGGTAATAATTCATTTTCAAAATTACACTTAAATCACATTTTATCACCCAAAATACTTTGTAAGATGGCGCTTTAATATATAGGTATTTATTGAATTGATATTATTGAATGTCTTTTGCATAAAATCACGATCAACACAGACCTCGATCGCTTTGATACTTTGATTACATTATAACAGCTAAATGCGATGTGAAAAAAATAGCAAGATTTATATTTTAAAAGTCGGTTGGTAATCAATCCCTTGACCGTATGACGTATCCATCGGACGGCCGGTTGGTTGCCGATGTCGATATGATCTTTAGTTTTATTAATTACTATAAATCAAATAGCACCAATTAACATGCGAGCTAGTATGCAAATTACTCTTGGAAATGCATCGTGCTCAGTACAAATCCTTGTGTTAGTACCGCGAAGTATAATATGCGTGTCACCGACTAGACTATATATATATATATATAACCGCCCACGATAGTGAACGAGAAGGCTAAATAGATGAATAGAAGTGACGCCACTTAAAACTCACCAGTTGATGGCTTCATAAAATCCCTTGCAATCCCACAGCCAAGCGGTGCCAGTACAAAAACGTTTCCCGCGGCACGAATTCAAAATCTCCATCTTTGTTTTTTCATAGATGACGGTCTGTGCTGTAAAATCGAGTAAAAACAACCTCGAGGTTAGATAATAATACAATTCTCACACACTGACACTACAAAAATCGAGTGTCATTTTTGAAAGTCGAATTTGTATGGGACACTTTATCTGGAGATGGGTAAATGTACATTTTTTCTTCGTTTCTACATTATTTATTATGCAACAGTTTCACAATAAATAAAACATAAGGTAATACAAACTGCTTTGTTACTGTTTAAGTAATTTAATTATTTTATGACTGTCGGCTGTGCTCAGAGATTTTGTACAAGAACAATTACTGTCGATTTGTCATTTTTTCTCACCAATAGTGTCATACAGAGTACAGACAGTCGACAGTGGTCGACAGAAAATGTTTGTGCTCCAAAAGGTACATTTTAAAGTATTGACAGCCAGCGACTAATTACAGCAAAGTATGTTTTTGTATATTATTTATTACATTATTACCCTTAATTTGTTACTCAGGTAAAAACACTTTATTTAAATTTTGACGCGAAAACGTAAAATCCTAAATCCAATAAAGGACAAAAAGGATACAATAAATAAAAACTAAAAAAGGATGAAATATTTATTTACCCTAACGCCACATAAAGTTAAAACGGGTCTTGCTTAATTAAAAACTTATTGTTTGTAGTATTTTTTTTAATAAATAACAAAGTCAACAAATAGCACAAACACCATAAACCCAGCAATTAGGACGATCCTGTTAAGTAGGTTAGGTAATAAATGTATTATAAATATATTTCTGACTGACCGATTGGCGCAGTGGCAAGACACTTGCCTGTCGCGCCGCAGGTCGTGGGTTCGATTTCCACCCAAGACAAACATTTGTGT
>DWLR01001912.1:0-16779 GCA_018246295.1 Papilio alexanor hazarajatica
AAAAATAAAATATTATTATTTAAATCTTTGCATTTTTTAATATTGATTCCAAGAATTTTTTGATTCACCCTCGTATAGGTTTTGTTCATATTAGATAAAATATGACAATAATTATTATAGAAGGGTAAAGTAATAGTTCACTTAAATAATATTTTAACGTTTGTAACAAAAACAATACTGGCTTAAAACTAATAGTTTATTCTTTTTTTTAGAGATAATAAATAGAAAAAAGATTCATTAATAATATCGGCTTCCATGGCATTGTTGTCAATAACAACTTTTGGGAAATGTTGTCTATTACCGAAATTAATATAAGCGGAATCAAATTACAAACAATGTCTGCTAATAAAATAAAATACAAACACGTTCAAAGCCGCGAGAAACATCTAGTTTTATTTATAAGTCATTTATAGCCACACTACGTTTCAGTAAAAGGTCTTGATATATCATATTAGCTCTGAAACTCTGTAGAATACGAATCTAATGATCCCTCACTTTTCCAAATCTGTCAAGACATTAAGGTTACAATAGGTCACAATGGAGCAGATATATGTATGTATATAAAACGATTACGCTCTCGGTTATTTTTGCAAAAGTCGTGATCTGCTACCCGTGAAAAATCCGTGGAAATCAATAGTGCATTATTAAGTTGGGTCAATAATTTCGTTAAGAGAATCTTCGAACTATTTATTTATTTATTTACAAAGGTATATCAATACCTCAGTTCCGCGACATTCATAATAATATGTATCATTTCATTAAGTACTGATAACTTAGCCAATAAGAGGTATACACATCAATCAATATATTGCACGTCACATTTCAGTATTTTTAAAGCCAAATACAAGATAATAATGTACAGGTGTGATTAATCCTGTAGCTTTGAGGATGTGAAGGTGTGTTATCTAAATGTGTTTAGGATCATGTCGATGTTCTTCATCTCTTTGCAGAGCTCATTGTATGCTCCACATATTCTAGAAATTGGAGAATTCAGGCGTAAATTAGTTTTGTGAAAGGGTGTATAAAAGTTTGGTTATTAGGTGCCTAGGTGGTCTTGGCGATACACTGATCGTTATTCGGTTAACCAAGTTAACGCTGCTGGTCTGACCTCTAATAACTTTAAACAAGAATACTAATTAGATCGTTTGTACGGCGTCGTTGTCGTAATATTCTCATTTCGAGGAACTTTAGCCGCATCTACAAACGAAGTACTACTATCGATTGTTAAGAATTTTTTAATCTTATCTTGACGATGTAAAGATCAAATCATAATAATTGTTTGTATCCATTTTATCTCATTCTATTGAACTAACATCCAAATTTAATATCGTTTACACAATTTATTAGAATCAATGTACAATTTTTAAAGCTTCGATGTCCTTAACCTGTTGCTTCTGTAAAAGAAATCACAGGAACGATGAAATGTGATATTTATTTTTCAAATAAACACTTAAAATGTTTTATTACAATTTTTTTGACACTTTTGGTGAAGTTGAGTAAAATATGTAGGTAAAAGCTATGAACTCTGAAACTTTCCTTAATGAAACTGATCTTAATGACATTTGTTATACTTTGTATAATTTGGTCTTAATTAAGAATACATCTTATTAAGGTATTAAAAGCCTCAATATTTTAATATAAATTAAATGGTATAGGTAAGTCCCATAAGTTTCTTACAGATGGCGGTGTACGTTTGTTTATTGACACACTTCACCATCTTTTGTCATCTAGGCTATCGCCACACTTCACGAGGGTTTTCCTGCCTATAGATAATATTTAGAGTGAACCGCGTGAAGCCGGAACGGTACATAATATAGTACATAGTATAGTAGTCAGTACATAATATAAAAGAAAAAACAAATTTTTGATGGTAAAGTAATATAAATAAAATTATTTATATTTATAACATTTGAAGGGTATATGGACGTTAAATTTTATTGATGACTTTGTTAATTTATTTATGGGATATTCAATAAATTATAGTTTTTACAGCATAAGTTTTCAGACAAATTTCAAGTGTATAAAATTTTATTATTACTAAAGTTTTTGAAGAATTGTATAAATTAAGTTATATAAGTAAAAACTTTAGAATGTCGATACAAAATCGACATTGAAATTAAGAAAAACTACAAACGATTTGGGATGTAGGTTTAAAAACATATAATGTACTACAGTAATATTTGTTTTATAATAAAATATAGAATTAATTTCCAACTGAAACTATATTAAAACAATAAAAACAAAGTCATATAAAATTAAAAGGAAAAAAGTAATTTGGATTCAGATAAATTAAATAAGACAATAAGTTTTTATTCTATCTTTACTGTGAGTGTCAACATATTCTTACATATGCAAATTCTTTAACATTCAAGATACAGCTATATACGCCGTGGATTGAGTAATATTATTAGTAATATTCTAGGGCATTATTCACACACGGCCATCTGATCCCAAACTAAGCAGAGCTTGTGCTATGGAAATCAGATAACGGATATATTACATATATTAATACTTTTCTTTTTTGTAAATACATACAAAAATAGGTAATTACACCCGCAAACCAGACATGTACATGCACACAAATATCTGTCCTGGGTGGGAATCGAACCCACGACCAGCGCCGTGAGAGGCAAGTACGTTGCCACTGCGTCAACTATGACATGTTTTAACTAAGTTGTTAAGTTTAGTTAGATGAAGATTTTTTTAAAGATTTATACAAAAAAATTGTGACAATTGTCCTTAATTTATTTAGGAAACAGTCACAATAGATACTTATTAAAAAATGTTATATACACATAGACCGAGTTATTATATTAAAAATTAAATTTTAAAAGTATTCTAAGATTAAATATTGTTAGAAAATAGTTGTACAAAAGTTGTAACATTTTTTTTTCATTTAATGTTTTTATTTTTTTTAATTGAGTTATATCTATTAAATAAGAAACGTGCAGTCTTGAACAATATACAAAAAAAATATGTTATTACTCCCAAGAAGTGAAAATTTATTGGAAGCACAATCTTGTTGTTGAAAGTGATTTACCTTCAATACAAGATAGTTATCTAGGCCTTATGAGCATTAAATCCTCAACAAATAACAATATTGCCTGACAATAGTAAACATTGATTTGTTCGTAGACATAGACATAAGATTTTCGATAGTTACATCTTTGTCTATGATGACTCCCTGCTGTTTCAGTGTTGGCGATTTCGAAAATTTTGCAAATATATGCTATTATTAATTACAACGCAGGACGTAACTTGTCGAACATCATTGTTGAACATCTTTGTCGAACATTGTCTAGATTGACTAACATTATACATTTCATATTGGAAATACGACCATAACAAAATATGTAACTTTTTCCCCATGTATTGCATGAGATATTACAAATTTATCTTCACTGCCTTATTCTTTAAATATTTTTCATTCGTAAATTTACTTCCGTTCCTTTTCAATTAAGGAAAGGATGGGACGAGAAACAGGATTTGATGGAGCAGAGGATGTTTGGATAGAAAATTGAAATATAATTATTCTTAGTCATCCCCCTACTCTTTCCATTAAAAGTATCCAAATCGTCTGTGTCGGTGTCTGCGTTTATCGATTACTTGATATCAAGTTGTTTAGTATTTGATAAATACAACGATCTTAGATTATATACATCATCAAAGATTTCTACGTAAAGCCGAAGATCGTCCACGTTGAACTGAAAATATTGCTGGTACATTCATTGCTCACTTTATCGTGACTTAGACGTCCTCGATTATTACCAACAAGCAATTAGGCTTTTGTTTCAAAATAATAATAAATAATAATATAAAATAATGTTTAAAATAATAATTTATACTATGAAATAATAAATTTAAGTTGAAAAAGCTAAAGACAAAACAGTTCACTGTATTGTTCCATTCTACAATGGGTCACTGTTATTTATTTTATTAATTGACTGACCGGTTGGCGCAGTGGCAAGACACTTGCCTTCCGCGCCGCAGGTCGTGGGTTCGATTCCCACCCAAGATAAAAATTTGTGTGCACGAACATGTTTGTTTGTCTTGAGTCTGGATGTAAAGACCAGGAGGACGGGCAGCAGCGTCCTTTTCTTAGTACGGTGGAACATATCGCGATCGCCAACCCGCCTGCCGAGCGTGGCGATTATGGCACATAATAGCACACACACACCTCAATCATGCAATCAATGGGGGAGGTCTGTCCAGTAGTGGACGATCATAAGTTTAGGTGGTGGTGGTGGCGGTTATTTATTTATTATATAACAGACCAATTACATAAAATAACATTACTTTTTTTAACACAAAAAAGTGGCAAGCGAGCAAGCGGTCACGGTGGGACGTCGTGAAAATGGCTCTGTTGTATAATTAACAAACCGAATTCAATTCCCATTGACAGAGTTTACTTGTCTTTAATATGTTCTGTTATTTATTTACTATTCGCACAAGTTTTTTCATGTAGTTTAATTTCTTTTTTAATAGTGACTACATTTGGATCGTGATGAACAAAAACATAAACAGAAGCGAGTTCAAATAACTAAAGTTACTTTAGAGAACATAAACAGAATAATTGTAGAGGCAAAGTATATAAAAGAGAGGTCTTGTGATTGATGTTATCGATATATTTGTTATGACTGCTCCAAATGATTTTGATGAGCTGAGACAAAAATTTAATATTACTTGTAACTTAATTTTTTCAAAAATATACATTTCATGTTTAACGTCACAAAACTATGAGTATCTTAAATTTTGTTTATAATTAATTATAAAGATTGTAGATAACAAAATTTTGCAACTATATATAAGTAAATTAGAATCACAAAACTTATTTTGTTGTTAATAGTCCGCATAGTAATTAAGTCTATAGGATTTTTTTTATTTATTACTATAATATATGTATCTTTAATATGTAAAAATGTTTTTAATATTTCTCTTAACAATCGAATTAACATGAAACAGCCATTGAGTCGAGACTTGTTGCTTCATATTAAGCGGAGTACAACATCCATACGTTGGACATTCTATGAGATTATTAATTTTTATCTTTTGAATCATTATGGTAACCTTTTGCTTGTGTCGATGTTGCGAGTTGCGTCGACCAAAAGTGATTTAATACACTTGAAGTGGGTAAGTGTGTACACTTGGTGAGAGATATTTTACTATGTATATATTAAGTGGTGCGTTATGAAATTATTTCTTATGAGTAGCCTTCGCTTTTATTAAATTTTATTGATGATTATGGATATATTAGGCGGGAAATAATTCCGTAGATTCAAATTACTGGTACCCCTGATAACAGCAAGGAGCAATAGTAAATCAATAAAAAAAAACAATGATCCTGACTGATTTACATCACAGAAAAGAATATGAATTAAATTACACCTAACTCTTTAAAGTCAAGCCATTTAGGTCAAGACTTCACAATGGAACGGATATATGTATATATCCGCGAAAAAAAAACCCCTATCAGTCGGACAACGAAAATAATAAGCTAGCGAGCAGACATCTGCAACAAGGTTTTGCGAGTTGCAGATGCGTGGCCTACCTTTAATAGACAGAGGAGAGACAGAAAAATGGACATTTCTTTCTCTTGTCCAGCAATTTCCCGTCAAATCCTCTTTCCCTTCCCACTCTTTTCTAAGAAGGAAAGGAAAAGGGGGAAAGGGGACAAGGACTAAATTTGGGCCTCCGGCACTTCACTCCTCAGACGAAACGCAGAATAATTCTATGGTCATGGTATTTTATTGGTCGAGCGGGCCAATCGTGTAACAGATGTTATTGTTGTGGACTTTCCACTGTTAAAAGCTTAATTAGCTTCAAAATTCTAACGGAATAAGAATAGTTCATAGTTTCTATGCAGATTTTAAATCAAATGCTAAACAAATTATAAATGATGGTCTAAAGAATAAAAATGATAGTATAATACTAGGGAAAGCTAATTGTGATATTAATCGATCTTGCTCATTTCTCTTTCTCTCTTTTTTAACAACTATATCCAGTATACTATTATTGGTTATAAGTACATTTCGTATCATCTTTAATATCCTTACATAACATGCTGTTATATTATTACTTACATTCATTTAAAAATGATCTTTAAAATTGTGACACATCTATTGTCTACTAATTGAGAGAGTGGGTCATTAACGTCAAAGTACACGTGTGGAAAGAGATACTTTTATATTTTATCTATGGCAAATGTCTATTGAGTCACGTGTCAAATGTCAGACAATTATAGGTTAGCATTAGTCAATACGACGTGAGCGTCAAAAGATCAATTAGTGATCTGTGACTGATATTTCGCGTTAAAATGTCATCCTATATAACTCTAAGAAATAATAAAAGTAAATTCGTTTATTGACTTATTTAGTCTAGACTACATAACATATCCAAGATTTATAACGAAATGAATACAAATTACAAATTGATAAATAAACCTTGATTGCTCGAAATTCATTATTTCCACTATCTAAAAGTTTCGTGTTAAACAATATCCCCTTCTTCATTACATCACAAATTAAATATATCATTTTCATGTATTGTAAAAATATCAAAAATTATTTTTCCTCGATTTATAGGAGAGTTACATTTTTCGTGTGTATGTATGTACGTGTACAATGTATATACGTTTCCTTGTCTAACTCCTGTAATCTAAATGAGTTGACCGATAATGAAGAGAGAGGTGATTCGATTCATATTCTCCCGGAATTTCAGAATTACAGTCAGACAAATCAAATGGTTCTTTTTTAAAATTAACTATTGCTTTTTATACACACCAATATTTAATTACATAGTTAAAAATCTGCATGAAAAACATCTTGACTTGGAATATCATAAATTATTTTTTTTAGTCGTCAAAAACAAGATTCACTCAAATTATACGGAAATCATAACAATTGAAATATATTGTGAATATAAACTATTATTTTAATTGAAATTCATGGATACCTGTTTTTTTACATATAATTGTTAACTTAATATCTTGAAATCGATATTGTTGATGTATGTTATACAGTCCCGGTCGCTTGAATAGAACCACTGATGTTAACATATATTCGAGAGAGTGTTTAAATGAAAAAATTATAACTGTCTCAGTTTATAATACTTGATTACGTGTACTGTTTAAACGTTATATTTTCGGACATTATCCTGTTTAATTATTTTAGTATGAAGAGTATGCATAGAATATACGACCGATTTGCTCGGTCACATGAATAGAACCACTACCTGATTTTTAAATAAAACAACTAAATAATTATGAAAAGTATCTTAGTATTTTGCATTTTTTCCATTATTTCTAATAACTTCAAACAATCGAATAGGCATTGAGTCGTACAATGATTGAATATAATGTTGAGGTATCGCCGACCACTCTTTCATTAAAGCTGCTTTTAATGTTTCTTTATTATCAGATTGTCGTCAATCTATGTATAATTCTCCCATTAACCATCCCCATAAATTTTCCATAGTAAGATCGGGAGATACCGAAGGCCATTCAATATTATTACCCGTGAACCATTTTTTCACAAGCGTCGCCGAATGAATAGGTGCATTATCGTGCTGAAATATAAAATGACGATCTCTTTATTTTGATATTATATTTATCTTTTATCGTTCTAGTAATTTATTTTATCAGAAAATTGATATTTCCTTCTTCTATCTAACCCTTATGCAGTAAAATAATGTTTTCCTTCCTATTCTATCGTAATTAATTATTATCGTATTATAAAGGGAACGCGGGCTAAAATTAGGCAGCAGGCACCTCGCTCATCAAACGATACGCTAAATACTTCTACTTCACGCCTGTTCTGTGTGGTTGTGGTATTTCACCAGTCGTGCTGGCTTATTCGGTAACAGATGTTGTTGTTACGGTCTCTACCACTTTTAAATCTTATTAATGTTAATAATTTTTTTAATGGAATCTTTCGTACATAAAATATTTTCGCCGACCTTAACTATACAATAAATTTAAAGTTTACATATACTTTTTGACGTTCTTTTTTCAAAACTCTGACTTAATGTTCTAACTAGGATCATCAGGAAAACTTTACTTAGTTAAGCTTTATCTTTGCGTGTGTTTTTTTAACTGTATTCAATTCCTCTAAAATAAAATCTAGCATCACAGAGAGGTTGCACAAAGGTATGTTGGCAGAAATAATACTAAAGTTGTGTAACTTTTTTTTTGGCAGAGATCGCATCACTTACAGCCAATGTGTTTTCAATTATCGTCCGGCCGTTAACAGCGTCGGATGGTTTCTAAACAATATCAATAAAAACTGACCTGTCGCCGGTTATGAAATAGACGCTCGCAAGCGCACTTGTAAAAAAGTATCTTTAAAGATCATTTCTATTAGATTAAACATAACTAATGTTACTGACGACATGTTATGACGACAGAAAGTTATATCTGATGAATGTACGGAAAGGTTAAATACAATTGTTCGATTCTTCTTAAGTCAAGATACTTCCACTGCTGGACGTAGTCCCCCCCCCCATCCCGAACAATGCGTCGACCCATTTGGAAATAAAGAAAATAGTGATAGAATATACACTGTTTAGAATTGTTGCCAACAAAACTGGTGCCAACCAAACCTGTTATTATACATTTGTAATTTTTATTATTAAAAAAAAGTTACATTGGTAATTGGTAATAAGTTCATTACTCATCATTACAAGACGCATCTTCAGCGTAACAGTTAGGTATTTTAATACTTAAACGGAGATTATGTTTGGTAGTGGTAAGATAGGTCAAATGATTTAAAAATAATTTTAGGAAAAGTTTTGGTCGAAATTTTCTCTGTGACCACACTAATACAGGAACAGAGAACAGAGAACAGAAGGAAATTCATATTCAAGGAGACTATGAAAAAAAAAAAACATTTTTTGCAAAGTTAATGTGACTTAGACATTATTTAACAATGTCATCAGTTACTTTAATATTCTGTTTTAATTTTTTGTTTCATTCGTTATTATAGTTTCGTAAAATGTTAACCTATCGATAATTGACTTCGGCATGTTTTTAACATTTAACATAAAACGTTATAATATATAAATTTGACATTTACCTCGTTATATAGATGTAGTTAAAAATAACGATCATCTTAAGATGATGAAGAATCAAACTCGTGAACTCGTTGTCCTTTACGACTTTACAAAATTTACCAATTCAATTACTTGCTTTGGAGATATCTATAAATGGAATTCTTAAATTTAAAAATTATGTTTTGAAATATTATATGAATAGATGTCGGCTACATACAAAACGAAGTAGCTATGGATGAGTTGAGCCGACGATCAACAAGTTCTCAAGGAATTGGATCATAACACAGATCCGTAGGCGAAGGCGGGTTTTCCCTGAAACAAAAATGATACGAGTTTTTAGATGCGAGTTAATAAGAGAGGGGGGGGGAGTAGAAGCATCAAAACGTCATACTGCCTTTGTAGCTTTGTTTATAATTTTTAATTATTAATGAAGGACTTATTCGAATTAAAACTTAATTTTCAAATTTGAATGATTATAGTAAAACATATTTTAAACGTAACACAAACTACAAGCGCAATCAAATTACAAATTACAAATCAAATTACTACAACACATATATGTAGGTCTTCTTAACGAGAGTTGAACTCGTTGAAGAGTGAGAACTCTCACTCATATGTAAGGTGGAACTTTGACTCAAACTCAAAACTTTGCGAGTGGAAAATAATTTTTATAGAAATAGAAACCTTTTCATTCAAGTTTACACTAAAGAATATAAAAAGTTCTTAAGCAACTATATTTAATATGTTTTGTATATGTGTGGTACATTGCTGACAAGGCAACATATTGGTCACGAAAAAAAAAAACAAGTAACGCTCCGATTCTCGGACAAATCGACTCGTTTTAGAAAAATGGAATTCCTCGTCGATACGGATCTCGCGTCCATTTGTAAAACAAAACAAAAGATGCATTCCAATGTTAGTATTGTTGCCTATATGGAACATATCTATATTCAAACATATGTTTTTATGCTACTAGCATATTTTTGCTGTAAACTCATGATCTACCCCGGCTTCGCTCGGGTAGATAGACAAATAAAACAAAATTCATATTGGTGAAAGAATTAAAAATTGGTTCCGTAGTTTTGGAGTTTAACTGGAACAGGCAAACAAAATATATTTTCTTTTATATATTATTATAGTATAGAGGTGCATAATATTTTACTTGTTGTATTATATTGTTTGACATTATTTGTTTAATTACGTTACCTTTCAATTTCGTTCCATTTTCGATTCGTTTTCGTGTCTCAGTGCTACAGGCGTTATTATTATCATTTGATTAATTATAATTAATGCTATCGTTTTTTAAATATCTTCCTGGATGCATTTTTTGTACGATCACAGACCAATCACTGCATATTATAAAAACACGTCACATAACTGCGTGTTTGTCCGTAACGGTAAACTTTAAAACTACAAAACGGATTCTCACACGGTCCACCAAAAGCTAGAGTTATACTTAAGAAAGGTTTAGGTATATATAATATATTTAGGACATTGTGTGCAGGTTAGTTTTTATCGTTGAAAAAGAATAAAAAGCTGGTGCGACATTGCGTCAAAAAAAATGTTGGCGTATATGTTGTATGTTCTATCACCCTTACAAGTTTGGTCCGGGTCGCTAGTAAACGCTATATAACGCTATATATAGATTAATATATATTTTCATATTTTCTAGATTTTAAATTTAACATTGCTATTGATTATACGAATACCTACGTAAAGGTGTTTTTGCTGTAATTAGTTAAAATAACGATGATCTAATCATAGTTGAAATCGAAACGGATGTAATTGATCGCATGAAGGTGAGATAATGTCCGCGTACTTTGGTATTTTTTATAATTGATCATACAATTTAAAACTCAAACGAAAATGACACTAATTTACATACGAAAACATTTTATTTGTGAACATAGTAAAGGAACGTGTGGTCATATCTACCGATGAAAAATACCAGCAAAAATAACGCTTGCAGGACATGTAACAAAAACAACAACATCTGTTGCACGAATTGTCCACAGGACTGATCCTCGGTCTGATCCTCTAACGGTGAAATAAGTAAGAATAAGCAACAAAACAAAAAAGAGATCATTTTATTAGATTACAGCAATAATGACGCAATATATATTGATACTACGTTTCGACTGGAATACTTGTGTTTTTTTATACAAGAGGGTGGCAAACAAGCAAGTGGTAACCTAAGTGACCACAACCCTTAGATATCTGCAACAAGCATTTGCGAGTTGTAGTTGCGTGGCCTACCCTTAATAGACAGAGGCCCTAAATAGAAAAATTGTCATTTTCTTCTCCTATCCATCCCCTTTCCCGTCAAATGCTTTTTAATAGAAAAGGGTGGGAAGGGAAAGTGGACTAAAATTAAGCATTCGGCACCTCATTTATTAGATGAAACAGAATATTTCTACATTACGCTTGTTTTCTGTGAGGACGTGGTATTTCACCGGTAGAGCGGGCCATTCCTGCAAATATGTTGTTGCGGACTCTAGCACCGTTAAAAGCTTGGCTATTTGCTAATTGTAAATAAATAATTATAATAAGCAAGAAATTGCATACATAATTCGCTAAGTCGCCAGTCTATAAGTAACTAACTTAAATAATTCAATTAATAAAACTCAATTAGGCTACTATAATACGCGTTCTTTAAATAGATTCTGAATTGATTCTTTAAAAATATACGTCAATAAATAAATTTGCCCTCTCACGTGATATTCGCCAATTAAAATGGAAATGAATGCAATATGATGCATGATTGATTATACCCGAAAGGATGCATAGTTGGTATTTTCATATATTTTTATAGGGGTCAACTATTTTGTAATTTCCGTTCATCAAGTTGTCGAGAATCTGTCAGTGTATTTTAATAACCACCCAGTTATATGTTTAATTTTGTGTGCGAAAAAGTGTGCATGTTTTTAAGTATATATGTCATAAATCTGGTCGGCGTAGGTTTGCCTAGAATAAGAAAAAGTGATAAGGCAAATTTATCTTGCAAAAAGCAGTGTTGGTTGACGACAACTTAGACTTAAACTCTATGTATAATACTTAACCTTATTAGTCCAGCCGGCACAGCATATGAAGCTTGCTATCGAAAAGTATTAGTGTTAAGTTATTGACTGGGTTTTATTAGTGACTGGCCCTGGTAATACTAAACATGCACATTTTATGGATGGTTTTATGGATCGTTGAAGTAGAGGAACAATTGAGACGTAGGGTAAGTAACGTTTCTGCAACTCATAAATGCATGTTGTAGATGTCTATGTGTAGCGGTCACTTAGGTGACTGCTAGCTCGTTTGTCACATTCTTGTAAGTATTAAACTTAAATTCCGTAAGGTCCATGTAGTAATTATTATGTGATTATGAAAATAAATTACAATTGAATAAACTATAAGGCCATATAAATCTCTATTTAATTTAAGAAGGTTTCTAGATTTTTAGTTAGATGGCGTTATTGTAAATCGGTCTGCGTTACTGTTTTTTTTTTCATTCCAACTAAGCTTAAATGTTTTTGCTATATGGGAAGCGACATTACTTAAATGGCGTTACCGAACCCACGACCTCATGTTCGGTAACCTGTACCCTAAACCATTAGGCTATTGGTGCTTCGAATTGTAATTGTAAGCTCACCACACACAGATCAAGACTTAAGACAAGTTTTTTAACATAATATACAGGTACATATAATTAATGAATTAATTTAATGTAATTTTATAAATATTTTTTAATGATTTTCTACATAAGTCATGTGCGCAAAAAAAATCGGTGGTACATTGCAACTACGTACAGATTGGAATAACCATTAAACCCGAGTCTACATATTATATGCTGTAGAAACGTCGATGAACATAATGAACTTAGTGGTGTCGTTCTCGGTGACGCAGAACCAAATGACGTCGACAATCGACGTGTCCTACACCCCCTCAGCATCCTACACACCTGGTACCAGAAACTCGAGCGCAAACTACAGCAGAACCCAACTGGAAGAATCAAACCAACCAATTTAATTGGAACTTATATCAGCAAAGACAAATTTTGTGTATTTTATGCTATTTCATAATGTAATATTAAGTAACTTATATGTTTAAGTAAATTCCCGAGGAGGGTTGGCGTCAGGCAGGCGGCCGGCCGTAAAACTGTAGCCAAAACCAGTAACAGTATGCACTACAGTAGAGTCCAGGATAAATGGAAGAGTAGTACATACTGTGCCGACCCTACGCGAGTGGGGAACAGGGAAGGGAGAATGAATACGAGTACATATATAATTTAAGACTGTAACTTAAAAGTTCGTTATAAAGCAACAGAAAGACCGTTATCATATCAACATACAAGTTAGCAGTACAACTTGAATGAGGTTGGAAGTTACAGAATATTTGGTAAGTGGGCGGATCGATGTATATTCGCGTAATCTTGACACGGGCGTGCCGCAGTCGAAAGGGCACGAGTGAAGGCCGAGAGTGACCGCATCCGCTTGGCGCATCACTGACTCACGCAATCGTACCGAAGACGTACAGAATACTTAATAGAATCATTAATATATTAAGTGCGATTGTAAGATCATTTACTTGTTACTCTTCAGCGCCTTAACCACTCACATTATCATGACAATGATATGGCGATAACATTCTCTTCATCACTTTACCTATAATTATATATAATCCGAGAAACAAATTCGTGCAAAGTCACGGGCCTTAGTTAGGAATCTATGAACATATAATCTATATATTAATATAGGCGAAATTCAGGGAATTTTTCTTGTAATAATATTTGGCGCATGTTTTTGAGATTTAGAATAGTTAAAGTTATTTCGAGGAAAAGCGGACACAGCTAAAGTTTTTGGTTATGTAAATAATACACTGAAATAAAGTTAATAACATGTTAATAATAAACTCTTCCTGCCCTTTTCCCACTTGCGTAGGGTCGGCACAGTATGTACTACTCTTCCATATATCCTGGACTCAACTGTAGTTCATACTGCAACTGGTTTTGGCTATAGTTTTACGGCCGGCCGCCTGCCGAACGCCAACCCTCCTAGGATTGCTAATGGAATGGAAGTGCTAATGTTACATATTGATTTGTTTCACAGAAGATGGAAGTAGCCCAACATAAGACTCGGGTTTAATGGGTATTCCATTCTGTGCGTAGTTGCAGATCTGCTGCTGATCAAATGCACCACCGATTTTGTTTTTCGCACATAACTTATGTAGTATATCATTATCAAATAACAAAGATTTATAAAATTTAAATAAATTAATTTAAAAATATTTAAAATATATTGATGTCAAACGTCAAACGCATATGTTTGTATAAAAAAAATCTATTAAACTCAAAAAATTACGTAAAAGAAGATTCTTCTACACTTCTGCGTAACATCTGATGTATGAGTTGTTCCCATTCCCATGTCTTCCACTTTCTCTCTTAATTATCTACTCCATCTTCTTCTAATACAAGGATTGGCAATGTAACAGTCTACTAAGTTTAGCAAGTTTGACGCCATCAAATTGAGTTATCACTCTGGCAGATGCTTATGTCAAAGGCGAATTCTTATGAAATTATTACGTAACTATTATCTAATATAATTTATGAATTTTATAGAGGCGTGTGATTATAATTTGTTTTGTTAATGTTGACATGAGGCGATATGGCAGATTGTTATAAATTATTATTTTTACTTGCTTTCTTATGATATTATATACACGTATAACGTCATTATATTTCTTATCCTGATATGCTGCCAGTACGAGACTTAAATTAGGCGTTCCCAGTCTTTGTATAGGAAAGTAGAAGTAGATCATGAATATTCAATAGTTTACAAACTCATAAACCACGCAAAGCTGTCGTTACTTATTTACTCGTAACATTATTTTGTTATATTAATTTCTAACTAGGTGGCGTTGTCCGTTAAATTGTCAATGATTAGTTCACGTGTGCAGTCAGTGACATGGTCGTCTCAGGACGTATTTGGGTCCAGAAAGTACTTAGTATATAATTCAAGTTGACATTTCGATCTTAATTTTCATTAATTATTATTTTCAACCGCCTTACAGTTTACTATAAGCAATCCAATCACAGTGGGGTTTTGTTTTAATGTTATTTATTAATTAAAGATCGTCACTCACGCTGTAGGTGGTCTTTTCATAATTGCGATATTTTGTCGTGAAATGTTACACAAGATATATATTTATAGATATTATTTGTGTTGTTTTTGTCGCGTTTGTATTTAAAACTAGCGACACGCCCCGGACTCGCACGGGTAGTTCAGAATTTACGCAGATATTTTTTCCATTGTAATGTACGAACCTTATTAGGACTTCTTGAACAATCATAGTCATTTTTAAGTCGTATAAAAAAAAGATTAAGGAGTTTTATTTCGTCTAATGAAAAACACATAAAACTACATTGTAACGTTTTCAGAGTGTTCAGACAGGCAACTCGGAGAGAAGGACCTTATTTTTTAATACCTGGTGATAAAGAACCAACAGCTGGCCAACAGCATGGCCCGTTCGACCACGACTTCACCGAACATAGGCGTGAAGTAGAAGTATTCGGCGTTTCGTCTGAGGAGTAAGGTACCGAAGGCCCAATTTTAGTCCTTTTCCCCGTCTCACCCTTTATAAAAAAGAAAGGGTGGAAAAGGAAAGAGGATTTGACGGAGAAGGAGATGGATAGAAGGAGGAAATGTCCAATTTTCTGTCTATCTCCTCCTCTGTCTATTAAAGGTAGGCAACGCATCTGCAACTCGCAAATGCATGTTGCAGATATCTATGGGTAGTGGTCACTTAGGTGACCGCTTGCTCGCTTGCCACATTCTTGTAAAAATAAATTACTAAAAAAAAACAAATATTATGTCCTGTTGATAATGTAACCTATTTAACTGCTAACTCGCCAAAGCTTCACTCGGATACTCAATGATAGAAGAGCTTTCTGTTGTTAAAAGATATTTTCATATATCTATATAAAATCGGTTCAGTGTTTTTTTTTATTATCTAGAACAAAGAATCAACTTTTTCCTCTTTATAATATCAGTATAGAAAGAATAAAGCGAAAAATGTCGCTATCAACCGTAACTACTTCGAGTTATGGAGACGTAAGATATTTTAATATATCAATAACGATACAAAAATAACTTAGATTATTCCTTCAACCTTCAATTGTTTATTTATAACAATAATCGATTTCATCACCTAGCATCGTTATATTTTATATTAAATCGGTCGTTCATATGTAAAGATACGTGTATTATGAAATAAATTAAATAAAAATGGATAAAATGTTGCCATCAGATATCAATGCAATAAAATAAATTAAAATATTACGGTTATTATAGCGTACACAATAGAGAATAGCAAAATCAAATTAAGTATATGCATTCATTGAGGCCGAACGACGTAACGTTATTTACGAATTTGAATTTAAATTATGAATAGGTGAAGGGCATTGAAATGGGATTGATTATTAGTGATATGATGCACATCGGTCTAGCCTCTAAGCAAAGACAAGTTGTCTTTTCTTTTCTTCAAAAACAATCTCATTAGAGACAGTTCTCTTCTCTTAGTGTCCCTTTGCTAAAGCAAGTGCAAAAAAGCTATAGTGAATCTAAAGCAAGAGGACTCTGCTTTAGGTTAACTAGCTTTTTGACTTGTGTTTTTGTACACACACACACACACACACACACACACACACACACACACACACACACACACACACACACACACACACACACACAC
>DWLR01001913.1:0-16777 GCA_018246295.1 Papilio alexanor hazarajatica
ACGAGCAACGGGTCGCCCAATAATAAGCGGTCGCCGACGCCCATGGACATCTGCAACACCAGAGAAACCGCAAATGCTCTTTTCTTGAAGGACCCGAAGTCGTATTAGTTTGGAAATACTGCTGAAGACGGAGCATTCAACAACGCGGCTGTGCGAGACAGGAAGTTTCGCGAGAACCGCACGGTTGTGAAATGTCAACCATCGAGGTTTCTAATTGGTTTTTAGTCGTTTATTATCATCATGGTACATATGAAAAGGTTAATTAGTGGGCTATCTGTCTATGGGAAATTGACATGAAAAACATTTTTCCCATTCGTCTAGTTGGCTTGGTCGATCGATAGATATCTAGACTTTTATTATATATTGCCTTGTATTTTATAGCGTCCCGAGGCTCTGCGCTCTAATACCACAGCGTGTATAATAAATTAGTTAGTTAAATAATAATAAATTTGTCGTATCCATTTGTTGATGTTATGGACTCACCGCTATTGTGTACAGTCGTCGACACTTTGTATTGTATAGATAGCATTTATATGTTTAAATTCACAACAGTACTTCTTAAATGTGTTACACAATCTTGCTTTATCAAGGTAAAGTAGATTTCTCCTCGCCTTTTCATGTACAGTCGCTAACAAAATAGCTAGCATGTACTGTCGTCAACATTTTAACGGTGATAGCTAAGATGAGTTTAGTAAATTGGTTACACCGGTGCTTCTTTTTCTACTTGCTACTGTTTATTTCTAGAAATGGCGACGACGCTTTTGCTGCACAAGATTTTAAATTTAAATTATTGAGTTTTATAATATGTACAAATATACCGTTATCACTGCCTACCCTTCTGGGTTACAGACCTAAGTCATTTGCCATTGGTGTAGGTATCATTCATCTTATCACTATTTTTAGTATGAGATTTAAAGAAAAAGCAAAGTTTTGAGATGTTTTCAACTAAAATAATATGTTGTGTATTAATGATTTTCTTAGCGACTGTACATTCTCAAATATTAAAAAATCACTTCACCCCTGCCAATTAAGATTGTGAAAACTACGAAATAAATGTATGTGGAACTAGGACGGAAGATCTGGGTGATAAGAGCGGAGGTTTTTATATGTAAAAATTGACAAACTGTCAACGTTTAAACCATTTGTGTGGTAACGGTATATAAACCTTGAACCGTTTGTTGTAACGTCCACATCCGTTTGTCAATTTATTGTCAGCGCAATCTGAACCTGCAACAGTAAAAAATTGACTTCTTGGATCCTTGTAAAAAAAATTGTTCATTAATTATCATATAAAAAAATCGGACATTTAACAGTGGCGTATTTATACGCTGTTACAAATCAAAACCTTATCAATGTAAACAATCTTCTATAGAATGTGGCCATTACATTATTTTATATTTATATTGAAATGTTGTAATGTTGTCCAAATTGACAGATAAAGTGAAGGGAAATTGTATGTTATGGATTCCTAATGTTACAAGGTAATTTGAGAAAAAATTGGTTTCTGCAAATATTTTGGAATTTATGAATAATAGCGTAAAAGGTAAGATGTGTGCATTTTGCTTACAAAGTTATATAAATTATAAATTGATTTGGAACAGCGTATAGAAATTTATTGTATTATCACATTCATTTCGATAGTTTTTGATAGGATTTTCAATGAACGTGCATTTTGTTCTATGAAGCAGGTCGCTGTCCCATTCTAATCTCTACCTGAGTCTTCACTTTTCATATGTGTATATTCATTCTTCAGAATAGTTTAACTGCTTACTACACGGGTGCAATAACTTAAGACCTGAGACGAATGACGTCACAGCTGCGTACTCGTACAGCGTGCAAAATAGATTACATCCCAAAAACCTGACGAGATTACACATAACGTAGTGTATGTCATGTTATTGTCCTCGGGTAGTAATTTTAGTCAAAATATACGGCGGCCATGTTTCGACACTTACCTAAAAGTAATTTTTTGTAACTTGTAGTTGTGTCAATATTTCTTATATTTTGTATTTTACACGCTGACATCGTATTAACTTGTGGTTGTTGTAAAGTAAATCATTTAATGTACTTAGATGGCTTATCAGTATTTAGTTGTTATTCATAATCGGCGAGCTAGGCTATCATATAATTTTGACTGAATATTAGCTTTTATTATATGAGAAAAAAAAATCAACTAAATTTTAACACATTACTCGACCGTATGTAAAAATAATATAATCAATTTTATAACACATTGACTTTTATAATAATGAAAGCGGGAAACGTTATACAGATTAAATGTTCCAATTTATTTATTAGAACAATCACTATCTAGGCTTTTCGGTATCTTATTTTATTAATTTTTTATTGTGTACAGTGTGCCAAAAGTAAGCAGGCATTGTCCTCTGACCTTTCATACATCTCGTATGTCAACACATAAGACTGTGTGTACATTGAAGTTGTGCGTGTTTGCGCATTTAATTTTATTTAATCGTTTTTTATTTTGTTTATTTTATTTATTATTAATATTGTTTCCAGTCACTGTCTATTGTATATAATTAGAATCGTTGTAATATTTTTATACTTCTATTGGCTTTGACGCTTCCAGAGATTTCATTATCTGTGTGAACATTGCAACTTGAAGTCCTTTTATCTGGAAGCGTAACTTCACTTTAACTACGTAAATTAGAACTTAAATTTAAGGCAAGTGACTGTTACTAGACTGTTAAATAAATCTAGTGTGGTAAACATTTTATGTCGTGTATAATTGACGAGACATTGGTCAGCGTACAAATTTCTCTAATACGGACGTGGCGGAATAGAATCCTTTAGTATTAACTTTGTGATTGTTCTTATCTTCTACGGGTGACGTCTAACAAATCAAAATGTGGCTACCACAAACCTTTGACACGGCTGGTCTGATTAATGCATTAATCTTTTGCTTTATATTCATCAAAACTCATATTATCTTGACTAAACGTGGAAGTATTATTTTGGCCACGTACTAAAAAGTTGATAAATATATGTTTTTCTAAATGAGTTCACAAAACATCTAAACTAAATTTCTCTACTGAAGTTCAACCTACAAAGAACAAGGTCGGACTTACAGGTAGTTTACTGTACACCAAGTTAAACTTTCAAAAATAAGACACAAGATGAAAAAATTTCATCTTGTGTTTTATTTGTGCAAATTGATCAGCGGAATGAGAGCAATAGATAATAAATAGTTCACTAAACATCAACTCCACTACGTCCGTCAAAGTATCCACGCAATGTCTCTGACAGTCCCTTGCTGCGCGTGAGTCGAGTGACCGCAGAACGGTTCGCGATAATAATTTAACGAATTGGATAAATTTTGTATAAATATTTATAACGATATAATGTAACTGTTGAAATCAAAGTATTGTAACAGATGACATAAGGTGCTTATGATTATCGTTAAAATACAAAGTTGTGCATACGTCTGTGTTTTATTGGCTTCTCTATGGCGGCCCCTAAACTATCAATTGTATTGTGCAATATTATTGACCGTTTAGGGTTAATATTGAAGATTGCGCAATGATTGAACGAAAGTTTAAACGAGTTTAATTTTTGTTGCAACATATTTTTCAATTGCATCGTGTAGATTTATTCTATTCTCCGACTGAATACGAAAAAAATGCGCTGTTCGTATTGTGCAATATAATTGATCGTTTGGATTCAAAACGCCATTCAATATTATTGTAAAATAAAATGTATTTGACATGTTATTGTAGGTTTAGGGGCTGCCTTACATATAACACTTGTATTTTACATTCTTCACCTATCAAACGAGAGTGGATCTGACCTGGTAGTCAGAAATATTGATGAAAAAGGATAAGCTGTGTACACTTTTCACCTAACGTATTTTGTAACAAGCAAAAAGGATGCACATATACGTATAGAGGTGGGAAGTATATACTGGAACAGGTTTTGAATACTAGGTTTCACACTATACTCCTAAATACTGAGTATCATAAAACCAAACGTAAAGTATTTAAGTCTGGTACTCGTAAACGCCTTTGTACTCGATACTCGCAGACACTATTCGTACTCGCCGACTCGTAGTCTTCATTCGTACGCGTAAGCGCTGCTTACAGGCCTTGAAAGATGCGATAAGACTTATTCGACGGCCACGTGTGCGAATCGAAAACCGACTTTATTTCTCATACATTAAGATCCAATCGATACGAAGTACTCCTTGGAGCTTTTAACCAAAACTGGAAAATTTAACCATCGCATGTGCCCCACTCTATGTACATTCCAACCTAAGACCAACAGTTCAAGGACCAATCTTCACATTTTACGTTAAACATCGTAAATTTCAAAATATTTGCTTAAACAAACGTTTCTCACATTACTGTATAACATTAGTTCATTTCACTTTATATCAAAATTTCCACAGAATTTAATTTCCAATGAAAATATGACATAGTCTAATGGCCGCCTGCTGTAGTGACGTTTGTTGTGACACGTTTTAGTAACATTCTCGAATTTGAATGCAAGCGTGGCGATTATGGCGTATTTCCCCAAATGATGTGATCGATGGGGGAGGCCTGTGTCCAGCAGTGGACGACCATAGGTTGAGGTGGAACAACATAATAAAACAACAAATTATAAGTTTAAGACTATTTATACATACATAAACCCTTTACGTTTTTATATCTTTTCCGTCTCACGTTTCGTGAACATGTTTATTTTACAGTAATTACATTTTGATGAGAAAACTCATTTATGCTCACATAATATATGTATCAATTAAGACTTAAAAAAGTATTTACGACATATATAGTATATCAAAACATTTCGTACAGCACACGCAATATTGCTTTTGTACTGTGTAAACTTTTAGACGATTTTGAAGTTTTAATTTGACGTAGTTGTACACTCTATAAATTGTTAAAGAACATATATTGCTTGCTAGCTTGTAAAGTACGAGATCAGACTAATTAAATACGATAATAAAATGTAAACATTCAACTGTTTCAAACTATCAAAAATTAACTTTAATAGTGTTGGCGGAAAGGGAAGCAGATGATAGCATATGTACCGAATAACTTTCCGCGCTTTTTCTTTCGCATCAATATTAAATATATGTCTCCAGAAAAGCAAATAGGCTTAGTTAGGAAATTTGCTTGACCATATGATATTACAACTCCACTTTAATTTACTCAAAAAAACTTGCAAAATAATCGATCATAAATCTAATTGGATCACAATCAAATTGCAAGGTGAAAAACAGAGAGAAACTTAGTGCTACACAGAGAAACAAGATTTAAGTGAAAATGTTAAAAATGTGTACTGATAAAATGTTTCTAAAAGCAAATGAATGTATCCATACATTAAAATCTGGAATCGCACTTATTATATTTTAGTGAAATGAAACTAACGGAATTTTGCTTACGTAACCATAAAGAAGTCACGCATTATAATTGATTTATAATATACAACATATTCAAACATTATAGATATATCACTAGTCGCTTCATGTTAAATAATACAGTAAATGGTTAGGCCTTAAATAAATTATTCCCATAGGAAAAAATATGAATGCTAGAAATAAAACTTATATATATTCTATATTATACTAATCGCGTAAGTCATCGATTTATCAGTGGTGCCATTGTGACACAATTAAGACAAGTGGTGCGACATTATGACATCAAAATGTATGATAATAGTTATCAAGGGTCTATCCGTTAACGTACGCGTCAATTAAACATCGCAACGATATCAATTTAATTGGACGTTAGTACCATTTAGGAATGTTTATTGATTAAACTTATTAAATGAAATTTTATTTCCAAAATATTATGTCAAAAATATTCAGTGATGTTTTCAAACCTCAAATCGAAACTTGTGTCAACATATTCTGGGTTGCAATAAAAAATAATTTTATTGCAACTCAGAATATGTAGCGGCATTTAAAAATCAAATGGTATCTCTTGTCTCATGTACGTATCTATAGTTTTACATAAAAGAGGCACATCAGAAACGCATCACAGACACACTATATTTTATAATATTGCTTATAACGCCATTTCAGAATTTAGACTTCAGTTATGATTTTTTTTACTAATGTAAAGTATCTTCTTTCTGAAACAAAACTCGCAGTCTTTATAAATAATGCCTAAGTTCGCGTGATGTTAGAGATTTCATAGCGGCATTTTTTATTTTTCTTATTTTTGTGCATGGCAACAAGAAAAATTATTTAGATTTATTTGATACAAATGGAAAACACTAATGTTTCAATAATATTTGTTTCTAAAATTAGAATGTGAGTCCAAAGAATTCTGTGAATCAAATGTTTTTATGAATTATGTATATTTATTTCTTTATTTAAAATCTGAAATTCTAATTTATAAAATTTCCTACCAATTCATTAGTGACACAAATATCAAAACTCAAATTAATTTAATAAATATGGTTTTGTCAGAATAGAATTACTATACACAAAACATTTTAATTTTTTTTAACAGATTCATTAAATATGATATACCTATCTATAAAACATTCTATAAATAGTATTCATCATAAAAGATCCGTAAGACAGCTGTCAGTGCAACAATTTTAGGGACGTGAATCAACTAATCGAAAACTAGTTACCAATGGCAACAAAAAATCGATACATTTTCTATATCGATTTCACCTAATAATCGTTTGGTTAATTTTTAATTATTCTAATTGAACGATCTTAAACCGTTTATATTTTCATGCAGATTTATTTATATTATTGATAGAAGTAGGAGGCCAACAAACAAGAAATTAGCTTGATGACATGTGAGGTTTTAGTACTGACTGGGCTGTTATTTTGCCCGAATGGTCCAGAAGGAGGGTAAAGTTTTTAAAATATATGTTTGTATGTCCATTCCATTGCGATTTCCTATTACTTAAAGGGCTTGACCGATTTTGAGTTTGAAGTGTGATTCGATTCGTATTTTTCCCCAGGGTGTCAAAAGGGTAGGCAGGCAGTCGGGTGTATTGGTTTTTAAACTAACTATTGCTTGTTTAACTATCAAATTAGTCCTATTACAGTGACAGATACAGAGCTTATATTATGGTTACGTCACTTCTTCCTGGTGGACAGCTGGTGTTTGAGATGCTCGATCTGGTCGTGCTGGCGTGTCAGCTGCTCGTTGAGGTCGGCCACGTGTTCCGTGAGTACCGACATCTGCTGCTCGTAATTGTGAGATGTCGAATGGAGTTCTTCCTCCTAAATAAAATAAAGGAATTAATATTTTATTTATAAGGAAGATGACATAAAAACGTGTCAATGTACATTACAAAACATTTTACATTATTCAAAATATCCGAAATATCGCACTGAAAGTTTTGTTTGTTCATCGCTTACTAATAGTAAACGTCATCATCACAAATCGGAGTAAATTTGGCAACCTCAAAGTTTGATAATGCAATTATGTCAGAACGTGTTTTTGTGCAATAGGTGCCGTTTAAAAAGGATATACTAACCAATCTGCTAATAGTGTTGTGTTTTTCCTCAATGGTGTGCGCGTCAGTCTCTCTTTCGCGCTCCATTTCTTCAAAACGCAGTCGCAGCATCTCGCACTGAAATAGAGAAAAATCTTAAAATTACTAACCACCTATTTTGTTTGAGACACTAAACACACGTGGAGATTGACATCCGGATTCACAATGCCCACCGTTGCAGCGCAGCCCTGAACAAGGTATTGGTATTCAGGTTTCTGAGCAGAAAGATTGATATACAAAACCGTGATAAGACCGATCTTGATGTACGGCAGCGAGGCCTGGACACTTACCCTAAAAGAAGAAGAAAAGCTTCTAGTTGCGGAGAGGAAAATTATGAGAAAGATTCTGGGCAGACCCAAAGAGAAGATAGAAGTTGGAGGGCCAGACAAAATCTCGAAATTGAAAAGCTCGTAGGTGAGCCAAATATCATGTAAGAAACCAAATCCCAGAGACTCCGCTGGATGGGCTACTTGCTGAAGATGGGAGAAGACCGGAGCGTTAAGGCAGTGTAACTCGGAACCCCGAATGGCCGCCGACCTATCGGCCGACCTATACCGCTGGAAAGACGCCGTGGAACTGGACCTGCGCGAGCTCCAAGCAGTCGACTGGCAGGAGGCGATGCGGGCGGCGATGGCGCTCTCTTGTGGCGGAGGCCAAGACCCACTTCGGGTCGTTGCGCCAGCGGAGTGAGTAAGTACCTATTTTGTTAGTTTTACACTTTTAATGTATCGGTTAGTGTTATTTCTGGTTTGTTGATTCACATCCCTAATGGTATTGTACTGACAGCTGTCTAAATTTTGAGTTTGACAATTAGGTAAGGCCATAGACTTTGTCACTCAGTTAACATAGAGCCTTACCCTACTGCGAATTTCAATGTTTTTGGGTTTGGTTTGACTGACAAAATGTCAAATTAATAACAAACCATCCTTTGCAAATGAGTAGAAATTAATCGTAAATTTAGTAAGCAATCAAAATGTACAAAAATAATTTTCTTAAGGTGGACCACAAAACGATTTTTTTTTAAATTTCAAACATTATATAGCATTACATTAATCAATATTGTATCCTTTAAAGGCCAGCAATGCATCTGCTCTGGTATTTATTTGACAGATGTTAACATTAAGACACCTGCCTTATGATAGGATAAAGCTATAAAAATATAGAAGTTGTTGCAGTTCAGCATTCATTAAACTTACTTCATTAATATAATGTTCAGTCTTGCTGTTGAGTTGGTCGTGCTCTACGCGCGCGGCGGTCAGCTTGCTCCTGAAGTACTGCTTCACACGCTCCTCGCGCAACTGGATCTCGTGGTTCAGAAGGAATGGTACCTAACAAAATATATAAAATTATTTTTATACATCACTTTTTAATTAAAATTATTTAGTCAAAATGGTAGCTTACTAACTTATTGACACTAGACATGCCTTTATTAATACTAAATTATCAAGCGACATTTATTTATAATGTGATTAAAAATTGCCTTCAACAATTCGGTCGTTAAATATTGTATGTACCAAATACCTCTAAACTGCCGAGGAGTCCAGTAACTCTTCCCTCTGCATCCACCGAAGTCTCGTTAAAGTTATTGAAATCTCCAGAATCATGACCATCTCCTTTCCTCTTCTGAGCAGCGGACACATACTTAGCAATTTCTAATTTAAGGCTTTCGTTTTCCATTTGTAGTATCTCATACTCCATTTGAAGTTTTTGATTCTCCTGAAAGTATGAAAACTTATAGAAATTGCATAAAATTTTTCAACCAGCAAACTTTATGGTGGCAGTAACAGACTGTTTCTTTGATGTTATTGTTGAAATGGTGGATATTTATACAACCTGAAGTCACTTTGTCAGACAATATCCCCCTGTAGACGAGCGAAGTTTCAGTGAAAGCAATAAGTGTCAATTATTACATGACCCAGAAAGAGGGTAATTTTTTTGCATGTAGATAATTTTGTATGTGAATCCGCTCTATTCTGACCACCTGAAGCCTAAAGGGCTTAACGGAATTTAAAGTATTACATATCATTACATTAACATTTTCCAGAGAGTAATAGTTGTAATCGGTGTATAGGTTTTCAAATTAAATGTTACTTATCCTCTTTTGAAGCCTATTTAGTAATAATGCCACTATGCCAATCTATTCAATGTACCACAGAAGTATAAGAATTTGTTATAAAGCATTGTACACTGAGAAAAAATAAGACACAATATCAATAAACATACCTGTTCTAGTGTAAGTGCTTTAGTACTGATTTGTTCATTGATGTTCAGTTCATCGACTGAACTAAGCGCATCCTCACTGCCAACCTGCAAATAATTATCTTAAACCCACGGCAAGTTTATTTAAGGATAATCTATTATGTCTCTAAACCCTGTTCCAAATGAAGACGTAAATTTCAAAAATAAAATAATAAATACACATTTATTTATTTTTATCTGGGTTCAAATCGATCATCTTGTTAGTTAATAAAAGTAAAAAGTTAAAAATAAAGGAATAGAAAACATTAATGTTACCAGACTACCAGCCTCTGACAAGAAGTCACCATTACAACTCGCGGCTTGACTCCCCGTTGTGGCTAGACCCCTGTTGGCAACACCCCCGTGCCTGTCCTTCTGCATCTCTTCTAATGTAAATTGAATCTCCTGATTTTTGTTCTTCAGTTTTGCTATCTCACATTTATATTTACTTTCATTTTCATTAAAATGTTTTTGGTAGTCGTCCAGCGTGGCTCGCAGCTGGGCTACTTCAAATGTTTTATCTGAAAGCTAAGAATTACATGGTTACTATTACACTACTATTATGCTTATGAAGTTTGAAAGAAAAATTAATAATAAAACTAAAGAAAATACAGTTTACTTTTACTCTTATTGACCAATACACATCTTGGTCAATTTGGTGAACGCATGACCAATTCTACTATTCTCTTCAGACAATTATATACAAGACTTTTGGTTGTTGCACATGTTAACGTACGTACAGTACTATTTAACTTTCCTATCAACCGCAGCCCGCCGACTGCCAGCAAAACATATACCACAGTTTTGGAACAATAGTATCTCGCAATTTGTGGAATGTCTTTAAAGCGCAAGTGGTTAAATAGTGTTAACTTATTACTTTGTTAGCTGACTGTCACTTACCTGAGATGCAAACTGAGCATTCTCAATAATCTTCTTCTGCAACTCCTCCTGTAGCAGCCCGGGGTTGAGAGGAGTGGCCACAGTGCTGCTTGATTGTTTCTCATCGCTTTTACTTTTAGTTTTTTTACTTAACTTACTCTGTAATATTCAGAAACTTTCAAACTATGACATTTTGACATTCACATTAATTTTTTTTTTCATCTATGTGCCAAAAAAATGAGTCGATTTTTATATATGTATGTATGAAAGTGGAATGAAAGAGTATTGTCAACTAATAAAGCAATGAATATGGTAGACTGTCCATTCTATGTCAGTAAAAATATACAACATTCCAGGGCTTAAAGTAATACTATTGTAATTTTGTTTGGTTAAAAAATATAATATATATCGAAAGGAAATTTTGCTTTATTATAAGCTAACTGACCTGCAAAGCATCGAGCTCATCCTGTAGGACGGACACGCGCCGCGTCAACTGCTGATTTCTAAAAGTCAATGAGTCTATCTCCAATTCGTTTTGCCTTATTACTTTCTCCTTAGATTTTAACACTTCCCGTAGTTCATTCGACTTGGCTTGCTCGTCTAGAACACCTTTTTTTAAAACCTTTACGTGAACTCTTAACTGAAAGCGGAAACAATAAATTTACACAATTGCTTGCTTTAAAAAGCCGCTCGATGTTTCATTCCTTTATATTTTATACCTTTGAATATTCGGATGCCAATTTTTGGTACTTCGCTTGTATATCTCCTGAAGGTAAACCCTCCATGTCAAGAGCCTCAAGATATCATTACGGTTCTTTGTAAGGAAAAATATTGTTTATTTGTTCGATTGACTAAAGAACACCCACTTTCATGAAAATGTCATATTGAATGTGACAATTACGAATATGACAATCGTCAGTCACGTTTGTTTATGAAGTATCTCATCGTACAGTTTATTTAAAAGAAATATGTAGTTTTTATTCTCTACACCTCCATGATATTGTAGGGATTCGTGTTCTTAACTCAGGAGAAGAATTACGCTCCAGTCGAGTCTAGTTTCGTAATGATGTTAATTGTAAATCATCAACTATTTATACAACTTATAATCTATTCGGTTACTGGCTAAAAATATGTACATTTACAATATTTTGTTGTCGACCAATGAGAAAGTAACACAAATTAGTGGTTACTGGAATTCGAATCCAAGATATATATAGGATATTGGTATGCATATTGGCCAACTTGTTGTATGGTTTTTTTTATATGACGTAAAATAGAAGTAGACGAGGTAAGACAATAGTTTATTGAGTATGTCAATTTGTAGCAATCTAGTCAGGGATCCCCGGACCAGGTTTCACCTGTATCGTGGAGGAATCAGTAAAAATTACATAGCAGAATTTACAAAATTGTGTAAGTACAATAGAGAAAAATTTACTTAACAGTACAAAAAAAAGTAATAATGACATTAGATAAATAAGTGATTTACCAGTTATAGGTTAAAAATTGCAATTTGTATAAAGTTGCCGTGTAAAGTTTCTATTTATCCTGCGTGAATTTATTACTCAGTTCAAACTTCTTAAATCTACGACCGTAAAATAAAGAGTAAAAAGTAAATTTATTTATTTATTAATAATTTCACATAACAGAATGTCATAATTGTAAAGTCCCGTTATTTGTAATCTATGCCAAATATGCAGCTATATTTTTTTAATTGGTAACATTGTCTCTGTTGATGTGTCGTGATTGTCCAATATAAAATATCAATATTTTGGAATTTATGAAAGAAAAACAATAGTTTTAAATCAACTTTTCATATTTATAAAAAATAATAACTATTCCGTCTTTCAATGAAGTTTCCATGGACGATAGGTGAGCGTCTAATAAATAGTTCATAGTTACATTGCAACAGGTAACAACCGAGAAAGAACAAAGTGATTTTCGTTTAAACTATGTGTCTTATCCGCAGAATTATGGAATCAAGCAGCTCTAGTTGTTACAACCATTCGTCAGTCAGCAGCGAACATCCTAAGAGTATCATACACATCGATGTAGACTGTTTTTATGCTCAAGTGGAGATGGTGCGAAAACCAGAGCTTCGCTCCAAACCCCTGGGTATTCAACAAAAAAACATAGTCGTAACTAGTAATTATGAAGCCAGAAAATATGGTATTAAGAAGTGTATGCTTGTTACGGATGCTCTGAAGGTTTGTCCCAGTTTAAAACTACTGAATGGTGAAGACTTACACAACTATAGGGCGGCCTCTAACAATATATTCGCTGCACTTCAACACTGGAAGTGTCCAGTGGAAAAATTAGGAATGGATGAAAATTATATAGATGTCACAAATTTAGTAGAGGAACGAATTAAGAATACTAGTGATGGATTTACACTTGTCGGTCATGTGTACTGTGATCCAATCACTGAATGCATATGTGGCTGCCACACACGCCTCAAAGTAGCTTCACAAATTGCCAGTGAGATGAGGAGAAAACTTTTTGAAGAGTTAGGGTTTACTACATGTGCTGGTATTGCACATAATAAGTTATTAGCTAAGTTAATCTGTCCACTTCACAAACCGAACGACCAAACCACTATATATCCAGAACATGGGGCCAGTTTTATGTCCACACTGCAAAGTGTCCGGGCCATACCAAGTATTGGATCAAAAACAACCGAGGCACTTATTTCTCAAAAAATAGTAACAGTGAGTGACTTGCAGAAAGTGTCAGTTGATTCGTTAAAAAAACATTTTAGTAGTGACATGGCAGTTAGACTTAAAAATCTTAGTTTAGGAGAAGATAATACTCCAGTAAAGCAAACAGGTAAACCCCAGAGCATAGGCCTAGAAGATAGTTTCAAGACTGTCAGTGTAAAAAGTGAAGTGGAAGAAAGATTTGCTACGTTACTACAAAGGTTATTGATGTTGGTAAGAGAAGATGGTCGCATTCCAGTTTCACTAAGAGTGACTTTACGAAAAAAAGATGTCAAAAGACTATGCAGTCATAGAGAGTCTAGACAATGTCAGGTATCTCCTTCCATCTTTACAATAAACAATGGTACACCAACTGTAACAGAAGTGGGACAGAAGAAGTTAATGACCTTAATTATGAGATTATTCAACAAACTCATTGATTTAAGTAAACCATTCCATTTGACGTTAGTGGGACTGGCTTTCACAAAGTTTCAGGAGCGAATGACAGGCAGAGGTTCTATTGTAAATTATTTGATGAACGATATTTCAGTACAATCAGTGCTTAACATCACAAATGATTGTGATACTTCTGCTTCATCAATGGACTACTCAGCCGCTTCTCCCAGTAGCAGTACGACTACAGATCTCTCCGATGCTGAAATAGAACCATCTCCAAAAAAGCCTAAGAAAGTCAATTGGATAGCTAAGAGAAGATGTTTGTCTAAAGGGGAAGTTGCATCTCCTAGTAAGTTAAAAGTAAGTGAGCTGAGGTTAAATTCGAGGGAGCTGGAGAAGGTTTCGGAGCTAAGACTAAACTCTCGAGACAGATCTCTCACCCCGAGGGCTAGCCCTGCTAAAGACAATCTTTCTGATACAGATACGATGAAAGATGTATCTGATGTTGGTAAATGTGACGATTGTCCAAGTTATGTCGATAAGGAAGTCTTTAATGCCTTGCCCGATGAGATGCAGAAGGAGCTAAAGGCCATGTGGAAGAATCCAACCAATTCCGAATTGCCTAGAAGTAGTCCTAGAACCATGAACAAAGCAAAACCGAACTCTATTTTGAAATATTTTGTTCCACATAAATAGCATTAGTTTATATATTTTGTTTATTACTATAAGTGATAAGTGAATGAATGGTTTCTATTTTTTCAAATCATACAATTTTTATTCGTCAGATCAAATACAATGTTTATGTTATAAAATGTTCCGCTTTTGATTGATTTTCCTTACAACCTCAATTCATACAAATAAGCACAGGTGAATAATTAATAAAAACAAATTGTGTTTACCTCCGACTAGCCACATAGGATTATAGATTTGTGAGGGCTCATTTTTCGAGGAAAATAACAACATGTAATGTGTATAACTGGGATATCATTTAATTTCTATATTTTTTACAGCTTCAGTGACCATAGATGACAGGTCGATGAATTTGTGTACCTTAAGTACATCAATACATAAAGACTGGGCCAGCCTGGTGTATGACAAAACATCTACATTGAGTTGCAGCCGGATCTTATCTCCATCTGTGGTGCCACTGCTCTCATTGTTCTGCTTTGATGGTTTCTCGCGTATTTGTTTCAGTCTTCTCAAGGACTCTTCAGTTTTCTGCACTGAGGTTAAGACATCTTCTACATATTTATAATACCTAAAAATTAAACCAAAGCTTCTATTATTTATTGGTCTCTAAGCAAATGATGAAAAATGTAATTAAAAAATTAGAGCAATAGAGATTCACTTTCTTTTCTTTGAATTGTAAAGTAATGTGTAAGTAATGTAAAACTAATTGCTAAATCCAATAAATGATCCTGATCCAAATGGATTAGTTCAAATGGATAAATTAATCCATTTTTAGTAAAAAAAAATCTAAAAATGGATTGGGATCGTTATTTGAGTTAAAGGTTAAAAGAGACAAAATATTAATAATCAATCGCTCATGTCATAGTTAACATTTAGTAAATGAATACAGAGCTGCATTCATAAAAATATAATATAGGTTTGCTAAAGTTGTTGTCTGAGGTGCTGACTTTAATTCTAGGTGCCTTTTATAACAACCCAAACAGCACCTTCAAAGGTGAGCCCAGATTGTGCATTAAGTGCACAATCTGGGGTCACCTTTATTATTTGCAGATTGTGCATTGTGCATTAAGTGCACAATCTGGGCTCACCTTTATTATTTGTGTATTCAGTTTTACTATTCATATATTAAAACTGAATGCACAAAAAATACAGTCATAACAAAATGGTGAATACTTACGAAACTGTCATAACATTAAATAAAGCTTCATAAAGTCCTATTAAAAACAAATTATCTACTTTATTCGCTGCACACTCATTAAAATCTCTAAGAGAATTTGTAATAACATCAATGTAAGCACAGGGCTTGGTGGGAATACTCCGGTTAGTTTTTCTATATAGCCTTGGTATGTCACTAACTTGCTTCAACTGAACATTGAAGTAGTCAAACAATTCATTCACAATGCATTCTCTTATTTTACTTTCAGTCTGTTGTAGAATTTCTATGGAAGAATTTAAGCTTTCTTTAAGCAAAGGTTTACTCTTCTCAAATGGTATTTTGCTTTCTACATGTTCTAGAAAGTTTGGTAGTCTTTGCAATAATGTTTGAGTGTCAACATAGATATTTATACAGTTGTCTATTAATGTCCTGTTTATGCCGGCTGATTCTAACTTCTGTATGGAGTCCTGCTGAAACAACACATTACATGTATTGTCTAATTTAATTCGCGTTTACTTAAACCAATCCTAGGTAGTAAAGAACATCTAAAATCTATGCAATTTTATATCACTAGCTATCAGCCCTCGCTTTGCTTGGGTAGATAAATAAATTAATTAATAGCTTAAGTTATTGGTTGAAAAAATTGCTTACAAATGGTGAGAGAATTTTTAAGTTTATCAAGAAAAAACAAACAAAGCTTTTCTCTTTATATAATTAATGTAGATTATAAGTAAGCATATCAAATATTAGTTCAACATATCTAATATCAGTTTACCTGTGAACAAACATTAGTTGTCCAAGACGCATATCTAGCTAACAATTGCAGCGAAAGCTTCCAAAATTTATGAGCCAATGCTTCAATGTAGATACCATCAGACCAGCAATTGTGCAGACCATTCCAGCATTTTAATGTTTCATTATGAATAAATCCATCTTTGTTCTCAACTGTTGGACTTTTTTTCAATGATGACTCAAAACCTCCTACAATGCAAAAAATCTGTAGTTTTGAATTAGGGGGAGATGTGTCGGTTTTGCAAAGTCAAAACAGAAAAAAAGTGAAAAAAAAAGCAAGTTCAATTTCTTGTTTCCTAATTCTTAACCAAACCCCAAATAATCAAATTAAATACTGTTAATACAAATATAAGTCAGGCCAAAGTTATTAAACCACCACCACCACCACCACCTCAGCCTATGATCGTCCACTGCTGGACATAGGCCTCCCCCATTGATTGCATCATTG
>DWLR01001914.1:0-16773 GCA_018246295.1 Papilio alexanor hazarajatica
TCTTTAGATAAATTTTTATTGAACTTTTGTAAACTAGGTTAGGTTAGTTATAGACCGAATCATCTACTGCTTAATAGCTAATTCACACTAAGCTGTACATACATATAGCATACTTACGTTAAAATGATCTTCACAACAAAATACAACCAATAATGAAGATACATTATCTCTTCACATCATCTTACACCATTTTTTTTTTCATACTATCACATGCGTGGAATACGAAATAACACTTTATCAGGTGCTTCGGTACCATACAATACTTTTAAGAAGATTTTTTAAATGCTTCCATGATTTTTATAGCAATTAAATCTGAAATTAAGTACTACGTAACTGAAACGATATAGTAAATACGTGACACGGCCAATGACGTCATCAAGAGCGCGCGTTAAATGGTGGTGTTTGAACGGCTCAAATTTAATCAATGTTTTAAATTTTACTTTGAAAAATTATTTGACTATTTTTAAGCCTATTTACATTTTTTTCTATGTAATAAAGATGTAAATGATTAATTTAAGAAATAAAAATTCATGCATATTCCCTATTACGTGCAAACTGGGAACGATAGGTCGCGGCGAACGTGACAGGTGACAGGCTGGTGACCTGTTGCAAGCAACGTGTGAACGATTCCTTAATCCCCATACTGAATCAAACATTATTTATTACCGTTGCTAGACAGACATTTAAAATAAGAAATATTTCCGATTGAGCACAGCAATTAGAAAAATAAAATGAATCGTTTTATTATAGTAATATATTTAATAAAATTAAGACTACTATTACAAAATATCAGATTTGCTAAGAAATATTTCTACTGTTTTACTCGAAATAATTTCTTCTTTTATAGCGCCAATAGTCTTATAATTAGGGACTAACGGTCATGAAGTCGTGGATTCGAATCCCGTCATTCGACTATTGTCGCTTCCTTTATTCTAGCAGAAGCGTTTAGGCTTAGTTGAAATTGTAAAAAAATTAAGTTGCAATTAAGAGGAATACTAATCCGAATATAAACGTAAATATTTCAATTAAGGACGATTTTAACATATCGCAATTTTAACACTAATCTTAAACATAGGCAGTTCAAGTGATAGTTCTGTGGTTAGCGAGACCTGAATCTTATTACTGTTATTTACTTGTACCGAAGGCAAAGCACTTTTGATGTTACCGACACGTAACAACTTCTATTTGTCTGAAATACCACTCTGGAAATCCTTCCTAAGAGAATATGAGGCAATGCGAGAAGCCCTTTTAATACAAACTTTTGGTGTGAATTGAATGTAAATAATACTCATTAGAACCTTACGGTAATATAGTTATGCAACAAATAGAAACAAGAGACTATTCAAGAAATACAAGTCATTATACAAGACAAATAATGATAATGCAATTATTTCCGGCAAACACTCTGAATGATTAACGACATCTCACTTTCACTGAGACGTCAAATTAAGCAATGACAGGAGAAAAGGGAATTACGTTTTCACTGCAAATGTTGTTGAATCAGCACTTTTGTAATATGAACCGGCGATGTACACAGAAAATCTATCAATAACACACATATTGTGTGCAATTACGTTACAAATTTTAGTTTTGTAAACTGATTCCCTTTCAACAATACGAGACGTAAATGAAAATTGTACAAGTGATTAGTTTTACTGAAAATATTTTATCAGATTGACTAGGCAATGATTAGCTTAAAGAAGGGTTGAAAGTTATATTTCTCGAGACTTTCGCCAATGATAGCAAAAGGCTATAAAAACCAAGAAGAGATACGAACGCCATTTTCTAAAAGACTTTTTATTCAACTAACGCTCCTGTGAATTTAATCGCCATGTCAAATCAGTTTTAGATGAATTGCAAACATTTGTTTTAACAACCAAAATTAAATTAAACAACGACTAACTCGAGATTAATCGTTATTAAAATTAATTGACCTTTCAACAACAGGGCGTAATTTGGCCTTACTTTAATTCATCTTTACGGTACATAAGCGTGCACTATATACCGGAATTATAAAAAAATCACACTGTCACAAATTAGTCACTCGCAAATTTGCTTGATTTGGTTTATTTGCTTTTTGTTACATTTGAAACTATTTTATAGCGTATATAAAGAGCATCTTGTTTCTAATCTAGATAGAGTAGATACTCTTTGCACACTCTCTAGTACTTTAAAGGAAGAAATATTCATCATCAAATTTCAAATTCAAAGAAGTACGTACAGTCCCAGAAGACGGATGACACATGGAAACTCGAGAAAATCTTCAAACGTCTCAAGAACTTGTAAAATCGTATTAAATCAACCATCATATTATAACATTATTTTTGATTGCAGAAGTTGTGATCCTGCATTGTACACGTCATAAACGTATTATTGCAAATTAACTTTTACTGTTATACTAAAAAATAGTGATTCTATGTCTATGATCATATTTCAGGGGCCGTCCCTTATATATTAAACTATATAGAATGTAATAAAACGTAATATAATAAATAAGTCGTGTTAACTTGAGTCTGCAGTTCTGAAAGACTATTCAATTACTATGAACTTCCTATGTGTGTGATAAATTAACTGGAAGAAAGCCATTAACGTGCTGTAAATATTTTTTGTCCGTCATCTCATCTCCGTCATGATAGAAATGAGTACAAAAACTTACATACCGATACTGATGACTTCAGTACATTAGCGATACACGAGTACAAGTTCTAACTTAGCCTGGTTTAGGTTTGCTTATACTTGGCTAAGAGTTTCCTGATATAACTGCATACTTTTTATAAGATTTGATTGATGTAAATTCTTACTCTAATGTACCAGAAATATTTTCAATTAAGTCAATAGTGATTTACTTCTTACTACATTTACTTGGATTGACCGAGTGTTGTCTGTATAACAACATATGTATATGTACAAATCTGCAATCACAAACTGCATAAACGCAGTTGTCTATGTAATTTATTATTAGTTTATTTACTCAAACTTTAACTAAATATTACAAGCAAAATATCAGTTCGCGATTTGACTTCGACAGTTTACAAATTGTCGAGTAATAACGTGTTTTCATTGTGAATGTATCGTTTAGTTCATAATCTGACGATTTGACTGTTATAAGCTAGTAGTTTATAAGTAGTTTATAAGCAGTAGCTACTAGTTTATAAGCTCTCGGGAAATAACACGTCTAATTGTGAATGTTATGTTCAGTTCACAGTTTATATTATGCCTAGACCGATTATAAATTGGCAAAACTTACATAGATAGACATAGATCGATTAGATATACACAAATTAGTCAAATTTTGTATTTGAAAAATCTTACAAGATCGCGTCACAAACATACTAATGTAACTGCATATTTTGTTGTAATAGATGACGCTGGTTGCGTTATCAATTATTACTTATTTACTAGTTTGAATAGATCAGCTTGGTGTAATTAGTACTTATAAAACGCTATTGTTCAGTCTACACCGGAGCTATAAAATTATTTTAATTACCCAGCTACTGGTATTTCAAAGTTTGAAGTCATAACTTTTATCAGCAGATCTCAATGACAGCGTATTTGATATACATTTTTAACTGTGAATACGAACTATGAATTTCTAACCGAATCCCATCGGTACACATTAATTAATCCAGAGCTGAACCGAAAATCTAAGCTACAGTGTCAATTTTGTGACGTCAACTGCCGCGTCTGTATGCGAAGTCAGCATCGCGTCACTTAAACTGTCTACAGATTTTCGTTTTAGATGACTAAATAAGATTCAATTAAGTTTTTTTCATTATCTTTAATTATTGTAATTTTTTTTTTTTTTTTAGAATGTAGCGTTATAGACTTTTGTTACTTTTTTGTCTTACATTGATAAAAGTATTGTCTTACAAATTTTTATTTATTAAATTTTATGCGTGTTATCGCATTGTGTGGTATTTTGGTTTTTGACTTAAATTTACTATGGACCGATGGTCTAGTCAAGGTCGTGGGAACCCACTACACTAGATAAAGGACCGACATTTGTTGCGATCAATGGAGAGGCCTACGTCTAAAAGTAGACGATAATCGGTTGTGATATTTTATTACTGGGTAAGTCAAATCATAAAACACATTTTGATTGCTGAATTACATAGCGTCGTTGAAAAGAGACGTTTAAAAATGTAGAAACGCATATGTATAGCGTTTTTAATTATTATAATGTTATTGTTCAGTATGCTTAATATCTTAAAACTAAAGCGAAGTTTCGAAATGCATTCACGCATTCGATTTCTGATCGTATTTATGGTATGACCGGAATCAGATTCAATTACCAGACGACAGATCGATCTGTCACGAATGGTTACCTCAGTTGCAAATCTATAGTTTGCATACAGTGTTGCGTGACACTTCGCATTGTTCCAATGCCTGTCAGTTTCAATTGTCCAATTTAAATATCTACTTGGAAAAGTAGTACATACAATAACATTTTTATTTATATGTCAAACAAGATCTTGTTACCATCCTCATTGTCACATTACCCCCAAAGATCGCATCATTGGGAGGAATGTGACATAATCGCCACGCTTGGCAGGCGGGTTGGTGGTCGTAGTATGTTCCACTGTATTAAGAAAAGAACGCTACTTCTCGTCCTGCGGTGGTCTTTACATCCAGACACAAGACAAACAGACATGTTCATGCACACAAATGTTTGTCTTGGATGGGAATCGAACCCACGACCTGCAGCGCGAAAGGCAAGTGTCTTGCCACTGCGCCAACCGGTCAGTCAATCCTCATTGTATATAAGGATAATTAATTCCTTACTTATAACAGCAAAAAATGTATCATGTATACGGAGTTATCTAACCAATATCTATTATGTGCCAAAGGTAAATTGTCACATCAGTTTTTACCATATTTATTTCTAGATAGATAGACCTTGATTTAAAAAAAAAAAAAAACTTTAAAAATTAAGAAACGTATCGATTTTTACAAAATAAAAGTTGCAAATCTTGGTGGTTTATGAATGCTATTTTATTTTTCTGTACAATATTTTTAAAGGATGAAATCAAATAATATACATTTTTGTACACTAAAATTACAATTTGTGCATGCTTAATACACCCCAAATATTTGTAGGGCGATGAATCTTTCACCATACTTAAGGTATGAACTTTATTTTCCGTAAGATTGGAAAAAATACAACACGGTACCTACGGAATATATTTTTGAAATACCAAAATTTTTTGAAAAGTAACCCAAATTAAGTAGTTATTTAATATAAATTTCAAATAACAGTCAACCGTGATATTTAGAAACGGAAGGAAAAGCATTTGTGGTTAATGACTAAGAAAATGTTGCGGCCAGTGCTGAAAAAAGAAATCTAAAAATTTCACTTTCAACATTATCTAGATATTATTTCCTTGTCTAAATTTTTGACTGGCTGATAGGAGTGTAATGTTTTTCGAGAGTATTTATGTATCTTTTTATTTATACATCAGGTCCATTGTTCCGTCCTTAGTTGCTTGACCGAACGATGAACGACGAATGACAAACGACGTCTCATTCTCTTCGTATTCTTCCCCTGACTTTTTATTTGTTTGTTTTTATTATTAATCACTAGATTGAATAAAATTTTGTTGTATTATTTTATGAAAACTCAGTAAATTACATAGTTAAACGACCGTATGAAAATCCGTTTAGTGGGCCTAGACAAAGTAACATTTTACTAGCCATAATATCATGTAGTCAATTCTATACATATTGGACTTTTCTACTAGTGATGTCGCTAATCGAATGTCACTTTGTCCAGCTTCTCAGAGGTTATTAATTGTAGCGTTTTATTGTAGTAATTTTTATAGCCAACTACCTTGTTCTGATTTAAACTATGTAAAATGTGTGGCTTTTATTTTCTACTTTTTATTTCTTTTTTGCTCGTTTTTTTTTAATATCTTCCATCAGGAGGGTCAACGACCAGGATCCGCCACTACATGACATGCTTATTATATTGTGACTAAAAAAGGTCTCTCAATATAACAAACTTGATGTACTGTACACTTAATAGATATTATTTAAAAGTCACGATTTATCACGAGCTCATAAATGTAGATACTTTATAATACGGAGATAAAAACACGAGGTAATTTTAATTACTTTTAAAAGTTAGTCAGTGCATTATAGAATTTTACATGTCTGTTTTGTATATCGTTAAGTCTGTTTTGTTATATTATTATTATATTACAATTTCGGTTTAAAAAAACTATCTCTTCTTAGACTTAGAACAACAAAAATCAGTCTCGGTTTAAACATATTGTAAAAAATAAAATATCTTGCGTTTCAATACGGCCAAAAGAAGCGCGCTAGACCAAATTGACAAATATTTGTCACGGGTCTGGCAGGTATCTGTTGCAAGCTCACATCCAGTCACATTTAAGTCTTAATAAACTAAGTTAATAGCGGTTAGAGATTATCAAAAGAATTAAGAATTTAGGACCTAAGATTTTTTAATTGTTAATCGTATAAAAAGGTAATTTGTAATGGGAATGTACTCGATGTTAAAAATGGACAGTATTATTAGTAATCATTGAGGAAAACTATGTCAACAAAAAGTATGAGCCTCCATTTCTGTGACACTTGAATTAACATTTAACTATCCCTACTTTTTTTTGGATCAGCGAAATCTGTTGAATGAATCAATAATAACTGTTTTTTTTTTAAATTAAATACACTCCATTCATGCGACTATTTTGATCGTCGCTTAATTCGTCCATTATATGCATTCATTATGCAGCCATGAACTTGCACTTTCAAATTCTAATGCTGGGTACATTACTTTCTCTAATCTATCCGATGTGTACTGACGGATTCCCTACAAGAGCTTCTTTAGTCATTTTTATCCCCATTATAATTTCATTTGGTGTGACGTCAGGGCGACTGTATGGCTCAGGTGGCTCTGGTCATTTACGTTCTAACATGAGAGCGACTCGGCCGCATTCGTCGCTCGCCACAGCGCAGTGTATCGAAAGTAAGGCGCGCGCCCGCGTTTGAATAATCAATCTGTTTTGCCGGACAAAACACGAGGTTTTATTTAACGATAACGTAACTGTATCGGGTTTGCGGTAATCGAGCTAAAGGGAATCTTTAAAATTTGTGAACTCGAGTGGGAAGGATGGAGTGTCATTAGCCATTAAGGTGAGTTTAGTATTATTGTTTAGTTTATGTTATTGTGCATATTCTAAATGCCATCCCGGTAAGCTCATTAAATTTAATTCTTATTTACCTGTTGATATTGGCTGATGCTGCTTAGCGATTATATTAAGATGAAATCAATTCGTCTTTTGTTTCCATCCAATTTCGTTTGTTTTCATATTAGTAAAAGTAGTCTCTAAGTAAAATAAATTTTACAAGTACAATTTTTAGAAGTACCCTCTATGAATTGTAGCAAATTACAATATTCAATGTTAAAATCATTTTCTTTTAAATGTCAAATTGTTAAACTTTGTCTATAGTAATGAAAGGCATCAACCGATTTACCTAATCTTTATTAAACCATTCTGGTTTTTTTATAAGCTCAATGTTATTTTAACGAAATACATATATGTATATGCATATACCTATATTGAAAATGTTCAGTTCAATAGATACTCGTAAAATAACTTTTATCAATGGCAGTAGTGCAATGAAAGACAAGCATACGAAAAATAAAATAATAATTAACTTACAATAGTACACTACAGTATAAGAATACACATTACACATATACTTCAACTCTGTATGTATATAGTGTAATATTCTTAAGTGTGTCATTCACATAATACGTGTAGATAAATATACTATAGTTTGTACGATGTTTGTATTATTCTGATATGAAAAATTTCTATAGTTATGCCCATGTTTATTATATGTTTAAAATATTTAAATGCATTAAGGTCTATTTCATTTAAATAACAGACGAGATGGAAATGTTGCTGCGTTCTGTAATGTCGTATCGATTTCAAATATTAGAATATGTTTAAAAAAACACATCATTTAGATGCTAAGACATATTTCGGTGTAACACAACACACTGTAATAATGACTTTCCCATAATACTAAATGTATGAAACCTGTTTACTTTTGACATCACGCAATGGTGTGTTCCTGCCTTTATTTGTCAAGACGACGATAACTTCACGTCCAAAACATTCAACAAAAAGTCTTCAGTATGCATTGTCCGGGATTCGGTTCTAGACTATCTGGAAATCTTGACCTTAAAAGAAGATTTCATTACAAATCACACCGTGCACGAAAGTTGAGCTGTTAAAAGTAACGGGTTCAAGCAAAAAGTTCCCAAAAGATCGGAACGCGAAACAACGAACAATTTAAAAATCAACGCCGTGGTAGCTACTCTGAATTTATTGGATTTTTTTTTGTTACAAGTTTGCTTCACAATACGCAAATGACTTGAGTTCAAACTCTGACGCTTAACAAAGTAAGACAATTAAAATCTTCATTAGCATTAATAAGGTTTCATTCGTGCGTATATCCAATAAAGCGTTTGCTTTAAATTACTGATATTAATATAAATTTAACATAATGTAAATATGCAGACGACACTAATTTGACTTAGAACTAGTACCTATTTTAAAAAAAATGTTGACCCGAAACTTATAGATTCGAATACATTAAATTCAGGACAATAAAATCAAAAATATTTAGTAGAATATGCTTTTTTCTTATCAATAAAATCCTAATCTTAATTGTCACGCTTTGATTACTTTTTAAAGGTTAATTCTAAAGCATTAACTTCTTCGCCTATATGAAGTCGGATCGTTTTTTAAACTTGTGTTCGTAGAAGAAGACAGAAATATGGATGTTATTACTATGTATCGAGAAAATCCAAGATCGTTGAATATCAATACATGTACAATATCAATACTTAATGTCATAAAGAGGATGAGTTTGTTTGAACGCGTTAGTTTCAGATATTATCAATCGGATTTGAAAAAAGCTTTTCGCATGTGAATGCCCAATTATTAAAGAAAATTACAGGCTATTTAACATATAAACCTTAGGAGTCGAACAGAAAGAAAAATACAGCTAAGATCGAAGGTATATCCCTGAGAATAAAGCACAACGCGGACGAGCCATGTATATCTCAGGCGAGTGTAATGGCGGGGCGTAGCTAGTAGTATAGTAGTAATATGTTACATAAAAGTCCCGAACCTATTAAACTACTTGCACTTTGGAGACTTGATAAAAATATCATAAATTTCTGACTTACGGAATGTTTATTCCTTAAAGTTAACTGGATCAAATGAAAAGATTTATTTCCAAACAAACATCACTGTAATCATTACATTGTGTGACTGGGGCGCAATATTTCCAAACAGTTGCACTTTTTGACAACAAATGACTGGTACAAAAGGAAACAATGGAGTCGTTATTTCATTGAAACTCAAGGGTAATGTGAAACTTAAAATTAATTGTAATTAAAACATATAACAATTGACAATGAATCAAGTGAGAATGTTACAGCTTCCTTACGAACATGTTGCTCGTTATATTTCATTAAAAAGGAATCGAACAATCTATATGATTATCATTAAATTTCATTAGACTACCGATTTAATGATGACGAAGGAGGGAGGACTAGTATAAAGGTCGACTTGCAAATTGGACTAAAAACCCTTTGGTGGCCACTCATTAGTTTATTATAGTATATATAATTCGATATAGTAATATCCTAAGCTATATTCACGTGACTCTACAACAATTTTTAATCCTGATCATTTTTTTATCCTAATGGTCTACTGGTTTAAGATAAGGAGTATTGATCATGGGTTCCTGGGTTCAAATCCCGCTATTCGACTATTGTCGCTTCCATATCCTAACACAAGCGTTTAAGCTCAGTTGAAATAATAAAAAAATATGATAAAATATTTTTAATAAAGGATATTCTCGGATCGTAACGACTATATAAAATTTGTATCTGAGAGCGCTGCAATAATTGTAAATTAAAATGCTCCTTGACTATTGTAAAATATAATGGTATATAATAATAATAATGAGCTCTCGCTAAATAGTTGGAGAAAGGGTCCGATACAAAAAGCGGTAATTTTGGAGACTGCCCGCATTGTGAGGAGATTCCTCACTCTGTGACCCTGACCTGACTGGTTGCTTGAGTCATAGGAACTTTGCAGCCAGTGGCGTTCTATTTTATACAATATATTTTAGATTATCTGTATTTTGTAGATTTTTTAAAATATATTATATATAAATAAGTAAAATAAATAAATAAATTGAATAATAATAATATTCTAGGACATTATTCACACATGGCCAACTGATCCCAAACTAAGCAGAGCTTATGCTATGGAAACCAGATAACTGATATACTACATATATTAATACTTTTATTTTTTTTTTTGTAAATACATACATATATAGATAATTACACCCAGACACAAGACACAAATAGACATGCGCACAAATGTTTGTCTTGGGTGGGAATCGAACACACGACCTGCGGCGTGGTAAGTGTCTTACCACTGCGCCAACCGGTCAGTCATGTATAAATACTCATAGCACTTGAGCGAGAGCTATGTTTACTTTAATGTGAAACGCTCTTATACTACTGCAAGAGATCGCGGTTGAGAGTTACACTTAAGTGATATTTCACACGACTCGGTAATATTAAGAACTTTCACAGTAACAATTTACATATAAAGAAATAGTATACAAATATAAATCTAAAATTTAATGTCTCAATCCGTTTTAAATTATTATTAAAAATATTTGAAAGAATTATCTTAATTAATAGTACCATCACAAGGTCATTAGTATTAATTAAATAATTAAGATGAATCGATTTAACCCAAATACTTCACGGTAAACAAATCAACATAACAAATTATTTCATAATCATTTTTAATTTTTAAATTAGAGATGCTCTTTTGCACAATTCTCTCTAAAAAAAAGGAAATCTTTATATATAAAAATATTAAAAGAAAATTTTTTATGTGTATATCCTTATTTACTTAGGTTCTAAAAAGAAACCATAACATATCTGTTTGGTTTCTGTAATTTCTTGTAAATAAAATGTTAGGTACAATGTTTTTTGATGACATGATATGTCATGATGTACAAGACAAGTTAAAGAAGAAAGGCATGCCTCCATATATTTTAGGACAAGATGTTAAATAAATCAAATTAAGTTGAAAAAATAATATGAAAAATCTGCACTGAAAATTTGTTTTTCCTGGAATCCAATCATTGTAAAATTAAGTAAAATTTTTATATGAAATAAATATATTGATATTGCACTATGTCATGTCATATGTCATCAGTCAGTCAGATAATACTATCGATTTTATTTGTAGATATCGAATGTACAAGCGATCAATTGGTGTTTAACATTCGATTTCAATACATGTTCCTAGGAATTTACGGATAGTTTTGTTTTAGAATTTTATCGATTATTTTGTACTAAGTTCTAGCTTTCTAGAAGAACATAATATTTTTTTTTTCATATATATTTGACTTTGTTCTGCCTATTAGTGATGGGGCAGTGTAGGGCCCAAAATTTCCCGTCTCCTTTTAATATTACCGGTACCGCGTTTGTACAGTTACTTTTAAACATGATAGTTCGTAGTGTATCCAATAATACTGTTACCCTACTGATCCTTTTGGTGGGAACGCGATGTTACGAAAATGCTTCCTTAAATAGGCGACGCATTGGAAACTACGTGGCAGTATTTAAGCTTGAGAGGTATCGTTAGAAAATTATCCAATCCATACTTTTCGTACTCCCTAGTATAGGTGCCTATTATACTTTCTAAAACAGCGAAGGTTACAATCACTTCGCCATGCATAACAAAAATATGAAATTACGAAATAAATTTTAGTCGCATAGTTAAAAAATTATAACTGAGGTCAACTGCCATATTTACAATATTTGATAAGTGTTATTACTTTGTATGCAATGTTTTAACTAGGAAAATTTTATTTTGTTAAATTTATTAGTTAATTCGTATTAACTCTTAACGTATATAGCAGGTAATAAAATATCAGTTTTTTACTTATACTATGATACTTAAAGCTTAAAGGATTCTAAACAATAAAAAAAACTATTAAAATTCAATAAATTTTTGGACTTTAATTTCTGATTAATTGAAAAAAGATGAAATACATAAAACTTTATAAAAATAAATAAAAAACAAAAGGAAAATATGTGTTTTAATTTATAAATAAAATATTTTAAGACTTGTCAGTTTATCATAATTTTTCGGGGATTACTTAATTTAGGTTTCAGATGTACAGACTTGGGAATAAGCTTACATTTAATTTTTTCTATGGAAGAAGGAGACGAGCAAGCAACTCACCTGATGTTAAGTGGCCGCTACATTTAATAGACAGAGGATGGAATAATCACAAAAATGAAATTTCATTTTCCTATCCTTCCTTCCTTCGTCAAATCAACTCCCCCTTCCCATGCTTTCCTTATAAAAAATATATTTCACCATTATATGTTGTTGCGGACTCTACCAATATTAAACTATATTAATTATATAACTAACACTTATCATAACTTTTTAACATATAATTTGTAATTGGAGTTTGTTTCATGATCATTTATAATTTTTATGTAGTGCTTTAATCAAATAACATATAACATCGTATTTAATATTTTACGTCACATTTAATTAAATCTTATATGTTCATTTGAACATAATATGAATTGGTCAGAACAGAACAATTTATTTACAAAAATACTTGTTACTTAACAATAAAATTACGGTTAATTTCTTTGAGCAACAGCATTCTAATTATCCATATTATTAACGCTAATATATAATACGATATAAAGTTCTCAATTTATACAAACAAATTGTTAAACATATTTGATAACATATAAACTACACACATACCATCTTGTTTATAATCCTGGGCATTGCTTTGACGGCACATCATATATAGAAGTTGCGTTAACATCTAGATTGATGTTAACTGATTTGCATGCCTTTGAAGTAGTAATATGTGTTAGACGGCGACATTAGCAGTATTAACTGTACATTTCCTTATATTAAATATTTACTTAGACAAGTTTTGTATAAAACGATAATTCTCCTTTAATCGAAAAAGATGTGACTAATTGATTATCGAACAGACGAAACTACAGGAACTAGGAACATGAAAGTTGGTAAATGGCTTCCTTTTATGGTGCCGGCGGGCATTGAAAAAGAATTAAATAAAAGAATTAAGTGAGATCAAAAGTTTGACATATAAATGAATATTACTTAACCTGGTGTTCTTGTCACCATCAAAATCTGACAAAAATAACTTGGTAACTTAAGTCCGTGAGACAATATTTAAGATATGTAAATATATATTTTAAACGTCAAATCTCAAAAATAGGTTTTCATCTGATTGATCTGAAAGTGCTATGTTTAATGACAAGTTACGTTACAAAAGCAAATCAAAAAGTTCTAAATTGGTGTATTTAATAATCATTTTATTTTATGAGATGTAGCTTGCAAGAACGTATAGTTTTTGCCTCAATGTGTGTTATTTATGTGTGTGATTTTTATAAATCTTTTTATCTTACCTAGTGCATCTTAATAAACGGTTTCTTTTAAATGTCCAAATCCATCAATATTCAATGCTTCGACATTAAGTCCACCTGTATACTGCGTAAAATAAAGTTTAAATTTATAAATAATTTAATCGACTTTGTAAACTTTTTACGAGTATTTCCAATCAAAATTCATCTCCGTGCATTTTGCAACAGGCACAAAAAGTAATTGAATCAATTACGTAAACGTATGAAAACCGAATAATACTTTTTCAATCCACTAAGTGATCGATGACACGCGAGATCGTTACAAAGATACTTTATTTCTTCGATACACGAAACCAATGTTTATATCAGGTATAAAAATCTCATAAATGTATCAGCTTCTGAGAACTTGTACAAGATATAGGTACATTTACATTATTCCGTAAGTAACTTACAAATTAATTAAAAACAAAAAATATAGTTACCTCACTAAATTTGAAAAGTTTTTTTTCTGCTGATGTTCAAGAAATGACGTAACTAATCATATGTAAATTATATGAAAATATAAGTATTAAGTGTTCATTTGTCTTTTAAGGGTTTCTAAACTAACCATGCGCTCGTGATGAAACTTTAACTTTGCACAATTTTTTACGTATGCGTTTATGGCTGAAAATTTCCTTACTTTGAAAAAATCTTGTATCCAAAACTAACATTATACTATCAAAGAAATAAAAGATCTTCCAACAGATGCCAGGAATCGTTAGTGCTTAATAAATTTTGTCTACACAAATAAAAACTTAAAAAATTTCCTCATTGTAAGTGAGGAAAAAACACTTTTTTATCTATTCGTCTCACGCGAGTAATGTCCAAGAAACATAAACTAATAATGGTATTACTCGTAGTGCTAATAGCTTTCATTGCCTACATTAACACACTATATCTCTTCAGTTATTAGTGCTAAGAACATGAAGGCGGAGGAATTAAAAATTGTTACGCCGAGGGGTCATTTACTTCGACGACATTGGACGCAGTCGCTTAGCGCGGCGTAATTAAGGCAAGGCTGATGCATCCTGTTAGAAATTTTTCTCTGTATTTGTGTAAGCAAGAAGTTTTTACATCGAGATTAGTTCGAGATTCCTAATGAATTGCACGAATGCGAATGAATTTCACATACGAGAACATGCACGTGTGAAAAAAAACATTGTTTACGTTTGTTTTTGTACAAGGATCAGCGATTCGACGTTTCAATGGACATTAGTGTGAAGGGCACGATATAAAATAAAACATGTCCACAATCGAATTTTTAGACATAAGATAGTATTTTATTGTTATCAATAAATTAGTTCGATAGCAGTTTTTGTATGGATGGCCAGCTCGACCGGGAAATGCCAAACGATAGTTTCAGTTTGATGAACGAGGTGCGTAATAATACCCCTATCTGATTTGTAATAGAGGACGTTAGTGGGTTACTCAACATAAAGTGCGCCGCTTGTACGTCTGCCATCTTTTAACACTTTACTAACCTAGAACATGTTAAAAAACTGTATTCACTAAGACATAACCAAGGTGACTTCAAAAATAAGGAAGTATATTAGCTCTCCCATAAACTTTCTGTATATAGTCGTTGACCGTAAATAGAGCAGGACAATCATTCGTCCCGAATAATATTCCAGACAATATATGAACCGCATGTATTTTTTTATTAAACAGGCACCGAGTAATATGCGTTTAGACTTACTTAACAGGATATTAGTTAACTTAGCTAGTGATCTCTTACCGAGGAAAGCTACCGCATAAGTTATGGTTAAAAAAAATATAAGTTATATATTTCTTATTATAAAAACTAACGATTATTCCTAATTGATTGATTCCTAGGCATATTTAAGGTTATTCAATAAGGAATCATCAAACTATTCCTTTATTTTATTTGGTCTAACATGATGCTTGTTACGTCAATTTTTGCCTTAGTAGTAAAGTTTGCGATCTTTCACAGTACATAAATATTTCAAAAAACCAATCTCTTGAATTAGGATGTGGTATTTTCAGGTTAAAAAGAGTGTTAACCAACCATTCCTCTATTATAATTTACATCAATATATATTTTACATATTTTACCGTTACCCGATTAATTTGAATGCAAATTTCAAGTACAATCTTCTCGTACCAAAACCAGTTTTAACAGTAAACACGGGCAGTGCACATCACTAAAACGGCAGCTAATCTCCATAAAGGAATGTAAATGCGGTTTTACGACACTGTGTTACGGCTCGTACTAAATCAAGGTGAAGTTACGTTATAACAGCCTGAAAATCTTATATAGACGCTATATTCTCATAATTCAAATATACTTCGGTGATTCTAGTCAGTAACAAAGATGTATTAGGTAAAAGTAACGACAAATATTTAGGATTTATAGACGAGATTGGCAGATAAATTTATATGCTTTTCCGCTTCGTCCTTTGTAACTCATCTCGTTTTGCAGATATGTACATGACAAATGACGCAAGCGTCTCGCTTTTAATTATTTTAAGTAATCAATTTATACATAAAATGAGAAGCAGAATAAAAAAGACTAAATAATACGGAGTAATGAATGTTAGAACGGAAAATATTAGATGAGGCATCAAGCCATGATATAAAAGAAAATTTAAGATTCCAAATTGCTTTGGGATTTTAAAATAGCGATGCGATATTTTAACATTCGGAACAGTTGAGATTTTGGATATATATGTGAAACGTATCTATTATATTTTGATAAGTTATAGTGGTCTAAATACATATTATCTGTAAAAGCGGATTCTACAAGAATGGGAACTTAACAGTTATAGTATATCAGTTAGCCTAAAAGTATATCACTGACATTGAAGATTTGTGATGAAATACATATAACGTTTACATAACCGCCGAAGCGTCTATAACCTAATGGTTTAGGGTATTAAGTACGGATTACCAATCATGAGGTCGTGAGTTCGAATCCCACCATTCGACTATTGTCGCTTCCCATATCCTAACACAACAGTTTAAGCTTATTTGTAAAATAAAAAACAATTTGTCGCAGCCCATGTAAAACATGTAATAACGGTAGAACGATATTGTTGCAAAGAATCACGTCTTCAAAGACGTAGTGTCTGCTCAATAGAGGCGAGTTCTTGTCATGATATGTTTGTACATAAAATTGAACAAATAATAGAAAATAAAGTGTTTTAACGTGTTTTGTTCGTTTTGAAGAGTTTTCATTCAATGTATTTATTAATAGTAATCTTCACTTTGTGTACACA
>DWLR01001915.1:0-16772 GCA_018246295.1 Papilio alexanor hazarajatica
CTTAGGTCTGTTAGGCTCCGTATAGATGATAATTGGATCTTCGAATTGGTTAGTATCAGTCTGGTAGTCATAGTTGCTGTTTGGGAATGTACCGATGATTTCTATCAGATCACCTGTCATGGAACGTTTTTTTTTTGTTTCAGACAATATGATGCAAGTAGGAGAACAATAGAGTAGAACAATAATTAATGACCTATTTGTTAAATGAAGAAAAATAAAATAAAAAAGAAAACAATCGTATCCGTTAAATTTCTCAAAACATCAAAGTTATCTTAAAAGATCCCCTGATATAATAAATTTGAACTATCCGTTCATTTGACTATTGAGAATTTTAAAAATGCAAAAGAAAACATATGTAGCCAAAACGTTTGCTTTGATAAAACATTGTAGTATTACACGCATATAATTTTTTTATACTGATTTCTGTTCGTTTCATTCGTAATAAACTGCTATGCAAATAAATTAACTGGAAAAAAAACGGTTCGAGGTTTTATTGTACTTATATGTGTTTAGATAGCAAGAAATCATGCCATTTTTTTCTTCCACATAGTTGTTTTTTCATTAAAACTTTCTATTGCCTGTTATTAATAGATATTCGTAAACATTATGTAATACTAAAAATAAAAACATCCTTTATAAGATTTCGTGTAGAAAACTTTTACTTTCTTAAGAATTGCGTAATGGTTACGTTTTATATGTTTGTCCTACATTATAAGTATAAAGCTGTTGTGGCTTTTGTTGAGCTAACATCTGTTATTTCTATACACTTTGAACTTTTTGCGACTAATCACGGTTGTCATATTTGTTTTTGTAGTGGATTGATCATTGAAGTATTGGTACTTCAATGTTCAATCCTGCCAATCTCATATAAATCAAATACAGGTGTTTATACTTCTTAGTTTCGTCTAAAAGTCCGCTCATCATTTTTTCCACTGATTTTTCTTATTAACATCATTCTATTTCATACAAAAATTCAATGGAATTTTAGGAATGCCTAACACTTATGATAAATAATTGAAGTGGCGCTGCGACCCAAAGTTGGCCTTGGTCTCCGACGATAAAAGTCTCCACTTTTCTCGATCCCGCACCATCTCTAGCCGTCATTGTGATATTTGTAGTGGATATTAATAATTAGCTATATCAATTAAAATCGTTGACCATTATATTCTACTGTTGAAAAAAAAAACATTAATACTTCGTGTAGTCCCTTAAATAATGACTAAAGAATACATTTTCATTTACATATAAAATGTAAAGGCATGAAATCTTTTAAATTTTTGCTTCCTCTGTAATCCTAAAAAGAAAATCCTAACTGGAATTTGATAGATGTACAAAAGAAAGGTGTCCGTGACTGAACTCTCTGCGACCGGATATGAAACGAAATCCCGTAATTATCATCTATTTTTCGTATCACGTGTCGCTCTTAAGCAGTGTTATTACACACCATTGTGTTTACGGTCCAATGGACGTGATACAATTTGAAACTTTCACTTAAATTTCACTTAAATCTCTCCGTATTCGAGATATTTGTGGCAGGTATCGGGCTAGTTGAAACAAAAGGGTTATTCACCCGAGAACTACCTTAATTTTCTACCCTTCGAATTATTGCTAATAATGGTTTTTCTTTACGAAAGTTTCTTAAAAAGCCTGTTAAATGGGCTAAGTAGAGAAAATAAATGCTTCGACTTTGAGAATTTTGGGCTGATTTACCTGTTTCGTTTCATTTTCTTTGCCTTGTTCATTTACGCAATCATTTTTAAATGATTTAATTATTAGATTACGCTATGATCCTATTTTTATTTTATAGGCATACCTAGCACAGTATAAAATAGATATATGTATCTGAATAACTAAGTAGATATGGCAATTTTGTAGCAATGAATTTACTTGAGAGAATATGTTGAAACTAAATAAAAAAAAAATCAATGCTTATGACGCAAACAAAGCCAATGACACCGTGTATATAATCTATTAAAATACATATTAGAATTAGAAAGCTTTAAGAATTCTAATCCGAATGCTATATGCAAATATTATTAATATTTTCTAACCACTTTGTGGCAGAGACATAATATGATTTTGATTTTATATAAATTACGAATTAAAAGTACACCGAATATAACTACCTAGAGCTACGAGTAGGATTGCTGTGCGTCGTAATCTGGGGATAAACAGTGCGTGAACTGTTTTGGTGTGATTTATTATAAGAGGAAATATTTAACATTTTATATGTTTACTATTTGTTGCGTCTTAATATACTGTATATTGAGCTATACGTATCTATAGCTATAACTATTAGCTATCTTAAAAAAACATAAAGTGCTTATATACTATATCTAGATATACATTTAAATGCTAATTAAATTAAAGTTATTGTAATAATTAGGTAAAATGTCGAATTACTTTTTTTGTATCTGCCTTTAAGTATTTCAAATTAAGTTTCACTACTTCTTCCTTGATAACACTATGTAAATAGAATGTTTACGGCTTCGATTCAAAAGATTCGTAAATATTTTGGGTTTGCTTATCATAAGGACTTGTGATTTTGGAATTTGCCTTCGCGTTTCTCTTGGGCCAATGATTAGGAGAGAGCGCGGATTGTTGTCATACAAATATGAAGCGAGATTTCGTAACAGACCACTGCTGCATGAATAAACTCATGACACATGTGTAATCGTTTTAGATGTCTATGTTAGGCAACTTGGATGTACAATGAAATGCGTTTGAAATTTACATCATTAATATCATAGAGTTGCTAATAACTAGAGTTCGTACATGGGAGTGGATGGAATAGTATACATGTTTTAGTAAGGGGGTGGTGTTGATTTCTTTTTGTCATTATTGTCGATTAAAATAAATCTAACCAACCATAAAGAACTGAATTATTTATAATTTAGATTAGAATCAATGCCTGGCTTTTTCAGAAATCCCTTTTAATTCAATCACGAAATAAGTTAGCAGTTAACACTGAGATGTTAAAGATGAGAATCATGTCTTGATATTGTGGCTAGATGCTTATTTATGGTTTGAGTTGTAAAAATCACAGATACACAAATATTTTGTTATTACAATTTGGTTAATAATTATGACATCTGAATATGATATGTAAATACAAACGTTATTCAAATGAACTGCAACTCCATGTGCTTTATTAAATCAAACTATACGTTGTTATTTTGACTTTGTACGCATGTTTTAAATATCGTATATATGTAAATAATTCTTTTTCTGTAAGTATAAAATTTTTAACATGTATCCGAACTTCGTTAGTCGGAGAGAAACCTTAAAAAGAACACGAACTCACTTGCGTTATGCACAACAGGTGCTATTTCGACGGGTTTCTCTGTGGTGTCCCTGTCGACGCAGCAGGCCCAGATCATGCCGCCGGAGCATAGATCAAGCGGCTTCCCGCCGCCCAGCACGCATGATATGCTCAGCCCGCATGGATACCGCGCGCCGCGGTACCGGCACGTTTGCGGAATCACTGCAAAAATGGAGTTATGAATTAAAATAATTATAAAGATTAGTTTTTTAAGAGAAAGTACCACCAGTGGTAGATAAAACAAGGAGCAAAAGGTAAAAGAAACGGCAATAAATGGCAAGAGAGTTAGATATGAATGTGGAAGGATATATTGGTAGGTGTAGGCCTAAGTAGGACTGCGTGAAAGATGACATGAGCAAGAAAGGAGTAACTACTAAGATGAGGACTGCTAGAAACGCATGGAAGAAGGAAACGTGCTGTGCCGACCCCACATAACCGTGAGATAATGGGCAAGATAATATTGATGATATAGCGAAAAACATGTCATTCCTTTTTCGGAAACGATATGTTTTTAATGAATTAACTAGCGCTTGACCACAATTTTGATATTATATGATCCAAAGATGGTATGCAATAGCTTGGGCATAATTGGTCGGAAACACTGACGTTGGCAACTTACTTCAATCCCTTGCTTTACGATGAAATAATTATTAAAAGCGGATCAGTAGTTTCCCATAAGAAACACACATATAAAAAACAACCACACACACACGCATATATATTTTTTCAATTATACAATACACACGATTTCATGCATTGAAATCGAATCAGAGTTTTAAATGTTGGATACAAAGATCTAAAAGCATAGATACATTGCACCCTGTTTAGTAAATCGTGCGAATATCTAAACAGAAATACGCCATCAATCGACGATAGTAAGAGCGTTAATCTGAACTTGATAGTGAAAATAATAATCAAGTCGGTCGATCACCGTTGGATTGATTTATGCGCTGAGATCGCTGCGTGTTTACTGTTTTTTTTTCTTGTCGTTGCCATATTACGTAGTGGTCATATGTAATATTTTAACAATGAAAAACAAGACTGACTATAAATTTTAAATAATTTTATAAATATATGATATATTTTAAAATTTCTTATAGCCCCGGTACGTTACAGTCCTATTAAACTCAAACAAGGCTTGCCATAAATATACCAATATCACAATTTTCAAGAGACCCCAGGATCCCATCTTTGGATGCCAAGGTTCAATGTAATTCAAAATTACATGGGACTTCTAGATGTCCACAATCCAACAAAAAAAATTTTAACCTGTTTATAAATGTCGAAATTCTGACAAAAACATAAGAAAGAAATATAAGCGAATTGAGAACCTCCTTTTTTGAAGTAGGTTAAAAATGGAAACTATTGAACACCTGGTTTGATTCTTCATTTGAATACATTGTATTTCGTAAAAGTTGTAACCAATATTTTATCCATTCGTATTGTTAGTAGCAATAGTATGGATTGTAGACAGAGAATTTTTTTTTAGTGAAATAGCCATAGAATAAGAATATTACTACATTTTGGAAAATTTATAAACAGAGATAATAATACAACATATAATAATCTATTTTAACTTAATTGATAGAACAATGCCCCAAATTGCAAGATTTGTCGACAGTCTTGTCTAAGACTTTACTTTTGTAATCGTGAACAAATTTATTTTAAAATAGTAAAAGTAAATAATAAAAAAATAAATAAGTACGTGTTTGTATTGGCGGGGAGAATTAAAAAGTAGGATGTGGGAACATTATCTATTATGTAATTTGTATAACGGCGGTTTTTAAATAACTTATTAACTTACAATTTTAAATTTTTAATTATTTTTAATATTATTATTTTTTATATTTAAATACACGTAGTTTAAATACTCCTGATTTTTTTCTTGCATTACTATAAAAATAGTATAAAAAGTAATTGTCTGTGCTCCTCGTCCAGAATTTTTTCCAGTGACAATTTAATCGTTAGCTATATAATAAAGTAACTGTACCAAAATTTCAATATTGCAAGTAAAATAGTCTAAAATAGTTTTTATATTTATATGTATTTCTATTTCAGGACGCAAAGAATAGGTTGAACAAATTGTTAAAATAAGTGTCCCACTTTCAAAAATTACCAATTTTAAACGAAACAACCTTCTTAGAGGAAAGAACCGAAAATTGATCGAATTTAACATTCTCAGATGCATAACAGAACTGGTTTTCAACAAATACGAGTACCATTAATAAAAAAAAAAAACACTACGACGAACGAATTATCTAATTAAAACTTTTTTATGGTTTTATTCATCTCAGACAAAAGTGTTTAAAAAGATTAAATACGAAAAGTAATTTGCAAATTTACGTTTATTATTATTTACGTTTTATTTGCGTTTGTAAATTACGAACATGTATTTGTATTTGTTGTATAAATTGTGTATAAAGTAATTACGTTATTTATTTAAATCTTTGTAAAATGTATTTATAAATATTAAATGTAATGTTATACTTTATTTTGACGTGTTATTATATTATAAGTAACTGAAAAGTAAATGCAAGACTAAATTATGTTGGAAAATACTCACTTTTGCCTAATAAATCCATTATGGAGTCTTCTTGTTGCGGAGCATCATAAGAGTTATGATAAGAGCCCTTCCTTCTTCCTAATGCATCAAGAAGAAGAATATCTTTCTCCTGTTCATTGGCTGGTCTTCTTCTATTCGATGCAATATCATCATCCTTTAAATTCAAGTCCTCTAGAGTTAAGACGTCGTTGTCACTTTCCGAGTGGGCACAACTCAAAAAACCATTAGACAGTATAATAAATAAAAAAGTTCCAATTTTAATATTCACGTCACTTGCTCTTCTGCGTATTTTGAAGTTCTTTTTTTGAAATGTTCCCGCTATCGAATCGGGTATTACGTGTTGTGAACACATTTTCACTTTTTTATTTGGCACATTGTCCAGTCACCGTTTTGTCATTTTTTGTTTTTATTTAACTTTATTTTTCTTTTCTTATTGAGACGTCCGATCGCGATTGTGTTTCGGAAGTAAAGAGTTGGCGCGCCGCCGTGCGTTTCTTTTCACTTTCTGTCAGTAACCGTCACTCAATAACATTTTCTTCGAGGTACCCTAGGAATAATGATTATGCAGCTTTGATTTATATAACGTCTCATTAAAATATAATTAAGTGCAGCTATAGAAATGACTAGACATCGTCAGTCATCCGGTTTAGCATTAAGATTTTAGCATTAATAGAAGTGTTGGTTAACCGCGAAATTATATAATAGAAATTCAAATAACTTATTAAAAAATAGACACAAAATTAATAAAAGAATAGAATGTATTAATTTTTGTTAGACATAAATACGTACATTGTAAATACATTAATGTGTACTTTATTAACTAAAATTATTAGTTGTAAAAGAAATAATAATAAACATTAATCATTATTTTATATGTACTAATTTAATTGTGTTTTTATACATTCATGAATTTCATTTACACACTCGAATGTCGTTGTTCAAGAAGTAATAAGTTTTTGCGTCTTTTTCGAAAGATTGTCATTTAACCATAAAAAGTTACGTTGACTTTTTTACTTGTATAAACAAAGATACATTATTATAAAACTTTTAATACAGCAACAGATTGATTTGAAAAAAAACCTAGTTAAAAAGGCATTAGATATTTTGAGGCAACAGCGGCGATGTAAATAAACTTACAACCGATACTTTAATGATGTAATTAATTCCGTCAGACCACGGTCATTCGCCACTGGACATCGGCGACTGACTCTACATGGATTCATATTTTTGATAGTTGTAAGAAATATCTTTACTATTTTTTTTTATTCTATGATTTATATTTTATGATGTGCACTACAATTGTTAAAGCAAATATCTTTTATATCCTGCTTCAGTATTTAACTATATAATTTGAGTATTGTTTCAGGGGTAATGTGGAAAAACTGGACCTTGAAAGTGAGTATTTGTTTTTATCTTCCAAACACGAACCAATTATATGCTAATAAAACCCACGATAAGTGGAAAATTCTGAAACATTATTCTTATAAAAGAAGAACTAAATTAAAGTTTCATTTTGACAAATATCAAAACTTTGCAGTCGGCGACACAGCGTACTTTGCAGAGACAACGACTTTCGCCTTAGCTTTCCAAAACACTGCCATAGGCGTTCGTAAAACGGCCTAAGTGAATGTAAAACCTAAAGGAAACACGGTCCTGCTTTGAATATTTCAGTGACTACATTCGCTTGCTTTCGCGGAATAAGTTGCACTCGGTACTTGAATCTAGAAATTTAATGTTAGAATACACTTTGAGAAGATGGCTTATATAATTGAAAATTCAATGACAGCTTCAACTCAGCAGACAGCAGTAGTAGTTTAAGGGTTTAAATGTAGTCAAGTTAGACTGCTTTCTTTTAATAACATCAGTCATGGTATTTTACGTCTAATTTAGAAGGTAATTTGTTGCGTACAATTTGTGACCAAATCGTTTCGTTCCATCGCTTTCGGCTTTTTGGAAGTTATCTGGAAACGAGCGCAATTTCTCTAAGGTAGTTTTTCTTTTATTATAGTTTAATTGACTTGTTGTTTTAAGGTTTAGAAAGACTTTTATTTAAGTAGTAGTTAGTAGTTTTATATATTGTTATTTTCTTACAATTATTGTCATTTGGAATCACCTCAAATATATTATTGATATTTATTAAAGTGTCGCTCAAGAACAAACTAATAAAAGCCGTTACCTCGACCTAGCAGATATTAGAATAGAATAATAATAAATATAAGTAGACATTATACGCCTTAGAAACTGATTGATGATATTTATTAATATCCATATAATAAAAAATAAATGTTTGTAGATTTGTCCTTTATGTATTTCTAAGGCATTGATCTAATTGTGATGTAACTTTGGTAAGATGTTTTAAACTCGCAGGCGCCCTACGAGAGTTATCTGTATGTTAAAGTGTTTTTCGTTTTTAATTAAATTTACACCGCATCATACTCTGTTTGTAGAATATTTTGACTTCTAATATTTATTTTTATTTTACGTGGTATTGTAACGCGTTATTTAGCTAGTATGAAATAATTAATTGTCTTAATAATAATTATAAATAATTGATAATTTGTTGATATAAATAGTATTAAAAATAGTCATAAAAAGAATGATGTTGCGTAATTGTTTAACCCTAAATAATACCGAAAGTGAATGCGTACGAATGTGGCAAACGGAACGTGCTGCGCGTCCAAGAGAGCCGTTTGACAGTTCATTTTTCGCGCCAACTCACTTTCGTTTCTCTCGGCGCGAAACTCACTTAAAATTAGAACACGCCATTTTACTCACTCACTGTTGAACATTATGTTACGAAAGGTTTCAATTGTTTACAGTTATTATGGGATGTTATAAAATCTTAGCTTAGAGCTAAATATTCTTTTTATAAATGGGACGTATTAGATTATAAAATTAAAAACTTGGTTGTAAATACGAATGTAATGGTAATTAAGTCTTCTATGCTGACACAGGGCAAAGAAGATTTAACATAAAAGTTTTATGGCGAAGACTTTTCGATAACTTCCTGTTACACCTACATACGAATATTTTAATTGATTGTTTAATGTGAATCGCATTTTTAAAAAAAAATCCGATAGCAACTTGTGAGACGTTACAAAGAAGACAAGGAGCTTGTTATTGTAAATTTAAAAAAAGTAGATTAATTTTCGTGCCATTTTAAAGTATAGTAGTTTGAAACTCTCTCTTAAGTTCGTGAGCTCATTCAATTATTAAATATTTAGGTTAAAATTTTATTTTACCCAGTCGAATTCGACGATCGTGTAATTTCAATTAAGGTCAGGCATTTTAGATTTGAATTTGAAGGCTTTGTTAGAATTATGGGGACATATATGTCACGATGAGGACCGTTTCGCGTGAAACAGAACGCGACATCTTATTACGATGCGCGAGTATTCTTCTCGGGTCCACAATGACTTTCGTAACGTTGATTTTGTGTTGCAAAAATGTGGAAGTCGCTTTACGAATGGAAATATACATAGAATCAGATATAACAAAGTATATCCGATTTAAGGTCAATTACATATTTCAAAAAGTTTACTCATGGTGATTTTAGCTTATTTGCAAAAAAATATCACTTAATGATTTATTTAACTTCATTAATATTATTCAGGATAAGCTTAACAATCTAAAATTAAAACAGCGGTAATTCTTGGAGGTCGTAATATGTTTTTTTATGCCTTTTATTTGAAATTTACTGCGCTTTCTTGAGAACAAAATAACTTATGGAATTCTGTCTAATTAGAAATGCTATACGAGACTATGGTAACAAAATAATTTATAAGAGAAAACGTAGTAGTAAGAGCACATAAACAATCTAATTCAAAATTGAATTTAAAATCGAAATAAAAAAAATTGTTTTGTGCATCAAATAAAATGTATTTGTTAATACGTGTATATCAAATTTATTAAAAGACGTCAAATTTTAAAGAAATAATTTATGTTTTTCTATTATTGTATTTGATGTAAATCAAACTACAAATGCAAATATGGACGTAAGTAATAATGAACATTTCAAAACTTGCCGTGAATTTGAGTTAATGGAATTAATTTTAGTTGTACCCCAAGGAAATTATGGTAAAATTGAAACCAATTCAAGCTTTAAATATTTTAGGTTTTTTTTAAGTAATTATATTATTGGTGAGTTTTTTGGAATGACAAAATACTTCTAGAAATTATAGTTCTAAAAATTGGAGTATCTTACAAAACTGTTACGTGGCTGGTAACATTTTCCGATTTTTCGAAAAGATTAACGATGCCTACTTACCTCATATAAACTACAAGCTTACGATAGTGCAGAAAAAAATGGTTATTCTATTTTACTTAAATAGACACAAAATAAAACAAAAAAAATGTTCGATCCGACACGATCCGATACTTTGAATGTTGTTATTTTTTTCATGTCATTGTTATTTAGTTTTAAAAGAAAACGTGCTTTTGATTTTAGCATCACCGCGATACTGTTGTCTCTGCTGTCGCAACACGAAGAAGGTCCATTATAGGAATCAGGAATGCTAAACATTTTACTTTCATTAAAATTTGTGATACAATGTCGATATTATTATAGTTCACCTTTACGATATTATATTGTTAATATAATATCGAAAAGAAATACTTTTATGTTTCTGTGTTTTTGCAAAAAACAAAAAAAAAACAATTTCAGTTTGTATGGTACACGAATTAAATACTTCCAATTTTAGACGTATTTTAATGGCGTATTTTAATTGATATATAAATAATTATCGGGATGAAAAAGTATTTTCTGTTGCTAAATCTGAAAACCTCACCGCTATAATGTTAAAGGTGGAAAGAAGAAAGATGAATCGCAGCTGTTTCTAGGAATTGATGAAATTATTTTTTTTAAACTTAATCAACGTGAACCATCGCCTAAATTGGGCTTTTCTATTATACCTGAAACTTCAACCATTTGTTTTAACATTATTTTTATTAAACATTCTTCTGTACTTCTGATCTTTCATTAACTCTTCAAGAATACATTTGTAAAGAGTGTGCGCTTATGCAGCGATTTGTACTAGGCGGAAATGAAAATGTTTGTAGCATCTGCCGGCGCCAGAGAGAGGTGTCGTTGGCGAGAGCGGCTGGAAAGCTGCCTCCGGTTTTACTTTTTAATTTTTATATTTAGAACGTGACACTCTTGATCTCAAAATTTCGATCTAGATTTGTAGATTAAAACGGTATTAGCATTTGGTAGATACAAAAAATTAGGACAATGCTCTTTGGATTAATTTTAATATTAAGATATATGTATCTCATGTAGAAAATATTAATGACGATTCACTTCTTAAAAATTAATGTTCAGCATATTACACTTTTGTTTTATCAAAGAAACCATAATTTCTTTGTTTCAGAAATGTATCTTGCAAAATGTGATATCCATAACTATAAGATTGCAATACATGGTAGCCCACTTAGTTATTCTAATCCACGTCCACCATATTTAACTTATTAACATAACATTCACGCCTGTAGCCCAGAGGGGTAGGCAGACGATACCAGATACTCAAGTAGAGCAGGCTCGTCAGTTACGGATCCTCCTTATGCCTTTCATTAGGATGTCACTAATCTGATACATATAAGTTTTTCTAGGACATCCACTACCAACACTGTCACTATCTCAACATAGATTTGTTTTGTCTTTCTTCGTTTATCCTGAGAACATTCAAATTTTTACATTTCTTGAATTTTAAATAAGACTTATATAAAGGTTGATTAGATTGAAAATCCAGTGACAATTTAGATTGAGTTATCGGAAAGTATCGACAACACCTGTGCGGAAGTTTCTGTTTGAGTATTTATTACGATTGCATTCTAAATTGACCATATTGAATAACGGATACCACCATATTATCTTTAACCCATTCGAGACGACGATTTTTTACGAACACGGTCCCCAGGAGCGAAATTTTTTTCTTTATATTGTCCATTTAAAAAAAAAACATGTTTACTAAGGAAATCACCCAATTCGTAAGTGAATTGACATAAATAAGATCACACAGATTTCATAAATTCAAGAAAAGTGTTATTTCGACGACTACTCTGAATAACTGACAATTGCACACGCGGTGTGCAGGCCGTCTTATGTCCTCGGAAATAAATTGCACACACGGTGTGCAATGTTAACAATATTTTCTTCGACTTTTCTAAGGATTAAAAATGTTAACAAATTAATAAGCACGGAGTCTTATAAAAATAACACTTTATAAATTATATTTTAATATAATCGGGATCAGAAAATATAGGAGATAATTAGCTCGTCGCATCACTATCTATAGAATTAAAAATTAATGTTTGTATGTCCTCTAAACGTTCCTAAACCATTGAGCAGATTGTGGTGAAACTTTGGTAGAGTGGTGTTCTAAGGACACCCGCGAGGACTTCTGGCTTAAAAAAATCTATATCAAAAATAATTTCAAGATAAAAAAAACTTTGCTTTTAATGAAGCTTTTTCCAGTATGCCTACACACTATTTTGACTTTTTAGATCTTTTTACTTTGCTTGGTTTTCCATTGCAACAGTTCAGCTATTTAAATCTAAAGCAGTGCCCATAAAGTATTGCAATTTCACTGTAGTTACTTTAATATTTAAGGAATTTCATAGACAAGCATATGTCAAAAGTTGAATAAACGGTTGGTCGGAATATAAGTAATTTTTTATTTAACTTTGCTTTATATTTTTGAACACTTAAGACACATATATTTACTAAGCAACTTTCAATAACGCTCGCAGTGCCACAGAAATTAGAATATTCAATAGGGCATGTTTTAATCAACCTTGGTTGCGCGAAATGGGTTTCTGTTTTAAAATAATCACTTATCATTTAGATACTCGGCCATGAATTCGTTTACGTCATCGTACGTGGTAAGGTTGCTAAGCTGAGAGAAAGCCATACGCTCTTTCCTCTGCTTCCTCAAAGGTCACGCTTGTGATTTATGTCGCAACTACAATATAAATGTTAATAGCAACTTTGCAAGCTCGTTATATTGCTATTTGTAATGTGAAGAGAAAATTAATTATTACAGACTTGAACTTAAAAGACTCTAAACGCTTTGTACTTTCAAAAAAATGTTTATACAGTCGAATGTCGAATTCAAGCCTTGTATATCGCAGTCGCATTGACCCTGCTATTTTTCTAGACGCTACTGAGAAGGGAATGTTATTTAACATCAAGGAGAACAACTTGGTTGATAACATTCGTCTATAAAATTTCCGCATTTGAAGTTTAAATAATACATATAATTAACGTGATAATTAAAATTAACTTACTATGTAATAACTAATACAACTACTATAATTTAAAGTCTACTGTATACAGTTGGTTAAGCTGTACCCACTTCTAAAAGAGAAATCATCCATGCAATATGTAATGAATTCATATGTAAATACGTTGAATGTTTGTTCGATAGCAAAGCACTACAAGATGAAGTAGTCTTCAATAATATTAATTCGGAAAATAATTTGCAAAAGAATATCGTTATAATATACGCGTAACATTGAATAATAATCCGCAATTACGAAAACCGGACGCAGCTTTCTCCCTAACGCGGTGTGTCGTAACCTTACAAAACGGCTGGCTACACACACGGCTAATTTCCGAACTGTTGTGCATTGTGTTAACTTAGAGTGCGCGTTTATTCGTAGTATTTTACTAAGATATTTCATATTAATAAATAAATAATATTTGTACCCCAGAGGTGGAGACGGAGAAAACGGGTTTCCATTTGGTACCATCCTTCTCTCGCTTTTAAATCAAACAGCTACGGATACGCTTAATATTATCTAGTTACTAATCTTATTGATATAAGTTTGTTTAGGACGTCCCTAACAGAGACTGCAACTAATTTTAAAAATTCTAAAAATTTTCCATGTCCATTATCTATTCATCCTCTGACCGAAAGCATACCCTTTTAACCGATGCAAAAAAAGGAGAAGGTTCTCAATTCGCCTGTATGTTTTTTTAAGTTTATTGCTTCAGAACTTCACCATTTATGAATCGATTTAAAGTTTTTTTTATTGGAAAGGGGACATTCGCAACTGGTTCCCATCATATGAACCTCTGGTGCCAAAAATATAAAGAAAATTGATATATTAGTCGATTTAAGACAAACTCGACTCATCATATAATGGCTTATAAATGAGTTATGAATAAAAATGTTATCAATATGAAGTCAGTCGCCTTTGTTTTTGTTAAACAAAAATAAAGGAATATGAATTCTGACAGTCCTATATATACGACGAACTAATGTATGTCCTGCATCGGTGGCATAATATAGGAAATCAATGTTTAGTTTACTAGTTGATAATAATTTAAATTAGAATCTGTAATGTATACCGATCTCTACACATTTACACAAGAGTGTCAAATTATTTTTCGTCTGCTTTAAAAACTATTCTAATACAAACATTAAATATTCACAACACAGATTAAAGTGGTTAAATTGAATTGATAAATGTCAAGCGGCACATTTTGCATAGCAATAGCAATGTGAGTACGATCAACAATGGCGACCTCCTGGCCGATTTGTCTATTAGATAGTTGTTGTGATGAATTACGAAATAGGGTTACGCCGATAGTTCTAAGATGAATTATACAGCGAAGGAAAATTCTTTTCCCTTTTCGATTTTATATAGCTAAATTACTAATACTTGCTTAGGGATTTGGTTGCTGTCTTAATAAATATAGTAAGTCAAGGAAACATGCCGAACACCTGTCAACATTTAGGATAACGATAGCGTAATTGTTTCCGAGTGTATAAAATTTCCTTAAATAACCTTGTTCCGATAATGGTCCGCGTTGAACTCTGAAACTTCTACTCAATCGATCTAAATGAAATTTGTTGTACACTGTGTAACTTGGTCCAATTTAAAATAGGTTTCATCTTGATTCATTACCTCAACATTCAATCACCTCATATTATTTATTGCAAATTAAATGTTCTTCATTACGATTCACGATAATTAGTGCTGATCGTGGGAAGGTGGGGGAATACGTATGTAGCGTTTAACTGACATAGAAATATGTCAAGGATTTTTTATTTACTTATTTGTTAAAATATTTTGATAAATATCTACTCTTATGAAGATCCGATGACTGGTCAGACAAGTTATAACTTTATACTAATGTCATGGTCGGGGTCGACAGGACGAAACGTTTTTTAGATCCAAAAAAGTATAGTTTAAATAATAGAACATTTAGTTTCTTTTTTCTTAAACTAGTTATTTGAATTATGTAAGTAGTACTTGCAATATGGTCAGGCTATTTATCAGTTAAAATATGATTCCTAAATTAGTTTCAGTTTATCAGATTCATACAAAAGTGAAAAAATAACTTTTGTTTTAATTGCGATCAAAAGTCGCCGAGTAGCAGAAATAGTATATCAGATCATATTTATACATATTTTTAATAACATTATAATATTAAATTATACTTACGTCCAAGTTCATCGAAAAATTTCGATTTGTGTCTATTTGAATCGAAATTGTTATCACCTTTTAAAGTACTTTCCACTTGCGTGTCTGTCACTTTGTCACTATGTTTTTTATTTTTTTTATCACTTTGCATCACTCTTTGTAATATCACTGGTAAGCGCGGCGTATTAGCCGATTTGTACTTTATTTTTTTTAATTCTCCATGACTGTCCAAAATCGTGATATCTTCATAGTGATTAACGACGTCCGATACTTTTCCTACATTTTTAACAATATCCGAATTGAATTTCTTTTCATTTAAAAGTCTTAAGAGTCCTGGATTACCATCGTCATTAATCATATTTTTACTATAAAACAAATCCTTGTTCACCACATCTGAAGTTTCTTCTGAACTTTCGCATACTACTGGCACTATCTTTTTTAATAAATGAATCAATATTATTAACTTGGCCGAGGAAATTATAATGTCATTCATTGTTAAGCTTCTTGGGCATTTGGTTGAGTTTATTATTAATTTCGTTACACACAATTTTTCAATTATCAATTGTATTTATTAAAAATTCTATTATTCGCGGAATAGTCACGTTTGTCTATTAGAATAGTCACTTATTTTTGTTTTCTTATACTATGATTCACAGCTTAAAGCCCGAATTTTAGAATTAATTATTACCGCCCGTTGCCGAAAATATTGTATATACCGTATACGGTGACAAGTGATAGACTATCGATAGGAGAGTAATAGATTTTATATAAAAAAGCGAAAGCGACGGCCGCGGTGTAGAGACGCGGTCGCGCGAGTGGCCGAAATTCGATCGTTGACAAGCAAGTTTGGAGAAATGTGTTTACATAACCATTTATAACAGCTAAAAGTACATCCGCCTACGGCACAAATCAGTGCAATTAAAATGTAGTTAAAAGGTCCTTGCTACGGACAGGATGATTATGTGGCACGTTCAATGTGTCAATTTTAACGCGTGGATTTCAAAGCGTATAACATATAACATTATCAATAGTTTAATACGTAATAACACTAGCAGTAAAAAAACACAGATGTGATTTCAAAATGTATTATGTATAACGAGTTACATATCCTCAAATCACAGTTTACTCTTATTAACCTTGGCCATCTCACGCAGTCGTTTCCTCAATATCTTTCCGCTTGGATTTTTCGGAACCTCTTTCACGAATCGTACTCCACCTCGTAAATGTTTCGGATTTGATAGCTGAAAGTAATAAAAACGAAGTTGCTATTATCAATATAATATATTCAATATATAATACTATTATCAAAGCACGAAAATATCGACTCAAACCTACGTACGTACGAATATTTATTTTTTATTTAATTTATTTAAAAACTTTATTGCACACACATTCTCTACCAGTCGACCCCGCATTAAAAGAAGAAAAGGTAAAGAGGTATATATATATATATATATA